>JAIUCV010001504.1:0-87511 GCA_026724425.1 Erythrophleum ivorense | reverse complement strand
AAAGAAGGTACAGCCCCCAAGGACTCAGTCATCCATTGCCCCACAATCCACAGTGATTTGCTACAAGTGTGGAAAGCAAGGGCATATTGCTAGAAACTGCTCTCAGGCATATTTAGCACCTCCGCTTAGACTGCCTCCTCCCAGGCCATAGACCCAGGGCAAGGTGTTTGCCTTTTCTCAGCAGGAGGCTAGTGCATCTCCCAATCTTATTTGAGGTATGCTCATAGTGAACGATTTTTCTGTGATTGCTATGTTTGATTCGGGTGCTAGTCACTCATTTATATCTTATGACTGTGTGAGACGTTTGGGTCTGGCCATTAGTACTCTACCATTTGATTTATCTATCACCACACCCACTAGAGGCCACGTTATTACTTCCCATGCTTGTTTGAATGTCACTGTCCAGTTTAATCATTGTTATACTACCATCGACTTGATTTGTATGCCATTCCATGACATTGATTTGATTGTGAGTATGCACTGGATGACTGCCAATAATGCTGTCCTTGATTATGAACATCGCACTGTATCTATACCTTCTTGTGGGACCATACCTAGGATAGGAGCCGAGCTATCTTTCATGACTACTGCCCAGGCTGAGAGATACTTAGAGCAGGGGTGTCAAGGGTTTCTAGTCTTTTTCTCTATACGGGTTGAGGTAGAAGAAGGGATAGAGGAGATCCCAATCGTTAAGAAATTCCCAGAGGTTTTTCCTAAAGATTTTGATTTTAGTGGCCTACCACCTGAGAGAGAGATAGAGTTCCCTATAGAGATAGTGCCTAGGCTGGACCAGTGTCCAAGGCTCCGTACAGGATGGCTCCCACCAAGCTTGCTGAATTGAAAAAGCAGATAAAGGAGCTATTAGAAAAAGGGTTCATACGCCCTAGTGTGTCACCCTGGGGAGCTCCAGTATTGTTCGTGAAAAAGAAAGATGGTAGCTTGAGATTGTGTATAGATTATAGAGAATTGAATAAGGTTACCATCAAGAATAAGTATCCTCTCCCTAGGATAGATGACTTGTTAGATCAGTTGGCTAGGGCATCTGTCTTTTCCAAGATAGACCTTAGATCTGGATATCACCAGCTGAGAGTGAAAGCTAAAGACGTCCCAAGGACGCCCTTCAGGACTAGATATGGGCATTATGAGTTCCTCGTGATGCCATTCGGGCTGACGAATGCGCCCGCAGTATTCATGGACTACATGAACAGGGTCTTCAGATCGTATCTAGATAAATTTGTTATGGTCTTTATTGATGATATCCTAGTGTACTCTAGATCTTTTGAGGGGCATGAGAGCCATCTAAGATTAGCCCTAGAGATTCTGAAAGGGAAGAAATTATATGCCAAACTGAGTAAATGTGAGTTTTGGCTAATCAAGGTAAAATTCTTAGGTCATGTGATCTCACGAGATGAGGTCGCAGTAGATCCCCATAAAGTTGAAGCTGTGTTACAGTGGGATAGGCCTAGGATGATCACTGAGGTTAGGAGTTTCCTTGGTTTGGCTGGATATTACCGACGATTCATTCAGGGCTTTTCTCAAATGGCTTTGCCACTTACGAGGCTGACTCGAAAGGATACACCCTTTGTGTGGGATGAGAGATGTGAGAGGAGTTTCCAAGAGTTGAAACTCCGATTGACCACTGCCCCTATGCTAGTCATTCCTGACCCTAGTTTACCATTTGTGGTATATAGTGATGCCTCGAGGAAAGGGTTAGGATGTGTATTGATGCAACAGGGTAGGGTAGTGGTATATGCCTCTAGATAGCTGAGGCCTCATGAGGAGAATTATCCTACACATGACCTAGAGTTAGCCGCAGTAGTGTTTGCTTCTAAGATTTGGAGGCACTATTTGTATGGTGCGACTATAGAGATTTATAGTGACCACAAAAGTCTGAAATACCTATTTGATCAGAAGGAACTCAATATGAGACAAAGGAGATGGATGGAGCTCCTGAAAGATTATGATTATATATTGAAATACCATCCGGGGAAGGCCAATGTGGTGGCCGATGCCCTAAGTAGGAAATCCATCCACGTTGCCCATATGATGATCAGGGAGCAGGAGCTCTTAGAAAAATTTAGAAATCTGAACCTTTCTTGCCAGTTGGTATCGAGCAGACTATTTTTAAGTGAGACCCGGATTAAGAATGAGTTGAGAGTCCAGATCTTAGATGCCCAGACAGAGGATGAATTCTTGAAACAGATTAGGAGCAAAATCTCCCAGGGTAGGACCTCAAATTTCAGAATATCTGAGGACGGTGTGATAGTATACCGAGATAGAATCTGTGTACCTAGTAATAATGAGTTGAGAGAGAAAATTCTAGAAGAGGCACACAAGAGTAAATATACTATCCATCCAGGTGCCACCAAGATGTATCAGGATCTAAAAAGAATCTTTTGGTGGCCAGGAATGAAGAATGATGTCACAAATTACATGGCGAGATGTTTAGTGTGCCAGAGGGTCAAGGTAGAACACCAGAGACCCGCTGGGTTGCTACAACCCCTAGATATCCCTGAGTGGAAATGGAATAGCATAGCTATGGATTTCATTATGGGGTTACCCAGGACATCCTCTGGACACGATGCTATCTAGGTAGTTGTGGATAGATTGACGAAGTCTGCATATTTCTTAGCGATTAGGGCTACTTACTCATTGAATAGATTAGCCCAGTTATACATATGTGAGATAGTGCGACTTCATAGAGTACCCAGCAGCATAGTATCTGATAGGGACCTCAGGTTCACATCGAACTTTTAGAGGTCGTTACAGCATGCCTTAGGGACCAGGTTGCGGTTTAGCATTGCTTACCACCCCCAGACTGATGGTCAGACTGAGAGGACCATCCAGACCTTAGAGGACATGCTGAGGGCATGTGTGTTAGAGACGAGGGGTAACTGGGATGCATATATGCCATTAGCTGAATTTGTATACAATAACAGTTATCATTTTAGTATTCAAATGGCCCCTTATGAGGCTCTCTATGGGAGAAAGTGTAGATCTCCATTATGTTGGGTTGAGCTAGGTGAGAGGAGCTTAATAGGGCCTGAGATAGTTGACCAGACCACCCAATAGATAGAACTGATTAGAAAGAAACTCCTTACGGCTCAGAGTAGGTAGAAAAGTTATGCCGATCGGAGAAGAAGGTTATTAAAGTTTGAGATTGGAGACCACGTATTCATCCGAGTGTCTCCAGTGACTGGGGTAGGTCGATCTATGAGGATAAAGAAGCTCAGTTCTAGGTATATTAGTCCATTTGAAATTCTTGAGAAAATCGGACCCGTGGCCTACTAGATAGCCCTACCTCCAAACCTAGCCCAAATCGATAATGTTTTTCACGTCTCCCAATTGAAGAAGTACTTACCAGACCCCTCACATGTCATAGAATATGAGCATATTCAATTGCAGGAAAATCTTTCCTATGTAGTAAGGCCAGAGAGGATTGTGGATGCCAAGTTGAAACAACTGAGAAACAAGAACATCCTTCTGGTGAAAGTGGTCTGGAAGGGCTGGACGTCTGAGGAGGCAACCTGGGAACTAGAAGATGATATGAAACGAAAGTATCCAGAGCTATTTTCCTGAGGTATGTATTTAAATTTCAAGGACGAAATTTATTTTAAGGGGGGTGGAAATGTAACGCCCAGTACATTGTACAATCACTGGAACCGGCCGATTTGAAAGGCAAGTCCTCTGAGATGAGTGATTCAAAGCCAAATAAAATTTGAATAAAATTTTAAATAATAGAAAATGAGGATTTGAGCCTTGAGTTGCCCAAAAATTAGGGTCAGAGCGATTCAAAAAAATTGCCGAAAGGCTAGTGGCATTTTTATAAATAAGTGTAATTTTGGAAAAACACCTAGGAAGGCTTTTTAAATGAAAATTTTGAGTTGCCCAAGGTTCTTAGAGGCCCCAAAAACCATGGGAAGCCCTGGGACTGGTAAAGCCCCTCCAATGTACTCTTTCCAACGTCAGTTGACCTGAACATTGATTGATTCGTTTGGGATGGTTTTAACTCCAATTTGAGTGATTCCAAAGGCATTTTATTAAATTAGGAATCTAAATTTTATGATGGAAAACATTGGTTCTCAAAAAGGAGCTAAAACAAAGCCGAAACGAACTTGCCATTACGGAAGGGCAAAATTAGAATTTATGGTTTCTTGAATGTTCTAAAGAGTTCCACACTTTTCTCCCTTCTTATCCTCTTTAATGAGCACGACCCATTCTGCCCAAAATATAGAAAATCTTCAGCACTCTTAGGCACATAAAAGGGAGGAGAAAAAGAGGAAGAAAGCCAAGGAGAAACTAGGTAATTTCATGAAATTTCTTGCTCCATCTTCCTCCAATCTTGTTTTCCTCTCTTCCTCCTTTCTTTCCATGGATTTTTTGAATGATTTGGTTCTGTTTTTGACCCAGACCTAAGGGGAGAATTTTGAATTTGCTAAGGAGAAGAGAATGAAGGAGAAAGACACTTGAAAGCTCACTTGAACCATAGGTAATCTTTGCTTTTTGTTGCATCTTCTCTTCCCCCTCCCTTTGTGTGTATTTCAGCCAAGAACAGAACCAAAGGAGGGGAGGATGTTCTATCCAAATACAAGGAGGGAACAAGGGTTTTAGGCCATGGGGAGATTGTGGAATTAATTGGTATCATTTGCATGGATTGGATTTTTGTGGAATTAATTGGACATTTTCAAAATTTGCTGCAGAATCTGTGACAGCATCAGGAGGTAGTTTGACCCCTGGACATTTTCGGATGTCAAACACCCTTTGTGATGGGTGTTATGGTCTGTACATATTTTTACTGTGAAGTAGACATCAGTAGCTTTCTAGAATGGCCAAGAATTTGTGATTTTGATTTTTCTAGAATTAGTTATGATTTTTTCGATATTGTGCCAGAAAGGGGCCAAATCTGGCCGAAAATAAACCTCCATATTCTAGGTTCCATTTTGGTTTCCATGAGTTGTCGGCCAACTTTGGTGTTGTAAATGAGTTGTATGTATGTAATTAAATATGAAAATGTGATGTATGAACTCATATGGTCCGCGTGACACCGAATGGAATTTTCATACGATACGCAACGCGAAATAAGGCATTATTTTAATGCCATCTTCCATTCCCTTTTGTGCAATTCATCATGGGAAACTTAGAAATGATAGGAAGCAAGCTAGAAATATATGGTGTTACAGCCACACACTCAAAAGAAGGTGGAACTTGATTCCTTTGGCCTAGACACATAATATGGAAGCCAATTACACTCTTAAAACAATTTCTAAAGCCACACATTCATTTTAAAAGCTAGATTGTTCCTATGGCTCATTTATGGTTCCATAATGCACCTAATGAAGCAACACCAATAATCCATGATCTTGGCTCCAATTTTTCCTTCCATCTATGGTTCTTGACTCCATTTAGACCTCTTGGAGTCATCGCACGATCAAAATAAGGAGTCTAATTACATATTGCTTCTTTAAGACTTCTAAAATTTTTCCAAAATTATGAAACTTTTGACTTCATTTCCAAGGCTTTCCAAAAGTTATCACACAATCCATGACTTTTGAAATTTTTCCAAGGCTTTCTCTCATCCTCTCCCAGCATATATGATACAAAACCAAGCTTGGAATAAATTAAAATCACTCCTTGATGCTTCTTCTAGCTTAGGTTGAAGCTATAGACCATGAGAGGAAACAAGGAGTTTGTTTTGTTTTCTTGATAGGAGATGCATGTGAGAAGCTTTCTAGGGATCTTTAGAGCTCATCTAGATGTCTATTTTGGCATAGGAACTCTTGCATCAAAACAGAATTTTGGTTAAGTACTTGAAACCCTAACTTTGCTATCTTAGAATTTCATAGTTGTTTGTTATTTTCTTTGCATTTTCTTGTTCTTCTCTCTTATTTTTCTAAGATTCACTCAGTTTGGTTAGAAATCCAACTCCTCTTAGCTGTCCATATGTAGGTCAAAATTCATAAGAAGAGAACAAGGAAAGAGCAATCTTGAAACATAGCAAATTACCTTAGTTTCTTGGCTTTCCTTGAATGCTCTTCTCTTTGCTGGGCTTCTCCTCTCCAAAATCAAAAATTCCTCACTTGATCTAACCTTAAAATAGCCCCAAATACTTCAATAAATCCATAGGAAAGAAGGGAAAAAGGAGGAGAACGAATTTGCTAAAGTGAAACTAAGAAAATCTATGAAAATCCATACCTTCCACTTGCTTTTTCTTTTTCCTTTTCTTCCTCCCTTGTGCGCCTTGCCCTCTTGGTCTTTTCTCTGGTTTAGGGCAGAAATGAAATCAACCAAATGAGGAGAAGAGTGGGGCATGGGGTATATATAGGTAGGGTTTAGAAATTATTTCTACAAAATTCCATTTATGTCCCTTAAATTTGGCATTTTTGTTTTTAGTTCATTTTAGCTCCTTTTTTAGAACCGCATTTTTCATCATAAAATTTAAATCCTCAATCTTATAAAATGCCTTTAGAATTACTCAAATTGGAGGTAAAATCTTCTTGAATAAAAGGGTCAAAGTTTGGGTCAACTGACTTTAGAAAACATACACTGAAAAGGTTTTAATTATCCCGAGGCTTCCCATGGTATTCAAGGCTTTTGAGAACTCCAGAGAACTCAAAATTTGCATTTAAAAAGCCTTTCTGTAAGTATTTCAAAATTTGCCTAAAATTACAAAAATGCTATTACATTATGTAACTGTTTCGTTAATTTCTGTCTGGTTATTTTAACCTTTGTTTTAAGGTACCTCTGGTCTCCTCCTTTCATTACTTAATGTCTCGATCATTATTTTAATTTTTTGGACCTTAACCAATTCATTTCAGAGGACTTACTTTTAAAACGTATCTATTTTCGTCGTTTTTACGAAAATCGGACGTTACAAATTCACCATCCCACATGCATAAATACACATAGACATCATGGCTCAAGGATGTCAAAATCATACATTCTCATACATTTGGCTTCATATTCATTACATATGACATATTTACATATTTTTACATATGCTCAAAGGTTTACATCTCATATATAACTTGTACATACATACTTTGACATTTATTTACATAAAAAACTATAATATTGTCAAAGTATTACAAATTATACTCCTTAGCTCCCATTCATTGCTCCTTGGACTTCACCTAGACAAAGTTAGATGGAAAGTGAGGGCGAGTGAGATTCAAAGAATCTCAATAGCTCTTTCACCCTTTCAAGTAAGCATATATGGCATATAATCATGTCAAAGAACATAAGTACGCACCCAACACCTTTAAGAATAATTCAAATCATTTTTTCCACATTACATAAACATGTCAAAATTAAAATCAAGCTCTAGAAACTTTTGGTTTAATCTCACCCTATAATTTGGAAAATTTGGATTAACCTCACCCATTTTCTAAGGACTTTTGACTTAGCCTCACTCATTCCCAAGACTTTTGGCTTTGTTTCATCTTTTCTTAAGGACTTTTAGTTTTACCTCACCTATTCTAAGGGACTTTTGGCATAACCTCACCTATAAAGAGTAATTTCACCATCAAACAAATTTCAATAAGCAAATTGGCACCAAATCATCAATTCAATAGCTATAGACATGTCTTATTGTTCAAACACACATACGAGCATTCAATAACAATCACATAACTAAGAAATGCTCATAAGAAAGGGTGGAGAGCTACCTTTTCAAGAATGCACCAAGTTTCTCCTTGGTTTCTAACTTCTCTTCTCTCGGCCTCATAAGCATACTTGGGAGAGGCTTGATTTGCTTAGTCTAGGCATATCAAACAACACGAAAAGGTATCAATGAAACCATCTCTGGCCTCACACAAGCCTTATATATACTACTTCTTGCTTTAGGCATTCATATGGCTTCATATAGTAGCATAATGAAGCAACTCACATAATGCATAATCTTGCCTCTAATTTCTCACTCAATCTAAGTTACATTACTCCATTTAAACTTATGGGAGTCACAATAAACTCAAATCAAGGAGCCTAACACCAAGTTATCTCTTTATGCATAATGGAACCTTAAACTTCTCACTTTCAAACTATAGTTTCTAAATTCAAACCATTAGTTCCTTTAGTGTTTATTATTTATATCTAGACCATTTTTATCTTTGGAATCAAAGAAAACTCTCCCTAGGTGTGCTTTCCCCCCTGAGGCCATGACATGCATTAAGAATGTCACCCATGGAGTTTTTATGGTTTTCTTAGGGAATTTGATATCCATTAAGCTTCCTAGACCTCTTATGAACTCAAATATGCTCTTAGATGGTCTAAAATATGATTTTATAACTTTATATTTCCTAAGATGCAAGTGAAATTCTAGGTATGAAAACTTGCAACCTATAGCCTCTCATGGCTTTTTTCTTGCATTAACTTACTCTCCACACTTCTAAGCACCTGTTTCTATTAAATTTTCATCAAACAAAAGCTTTCTTCTCACACATTCTCTCTAGGATGAATTATGGAAGAAAAAGAAGACCAAGGAAATGGCAATATCATGGCTTACATCATACCTCATTTGAAAGCTTGTTAAGTAGTGATTCTTGTACCATAGTTGTTTATTTCAAACTTTCACTTTTCCTCAAGAGGTCAGCCATTAAACTCCTTCCTTCAAGAATCTAAAACTATTAAGAGAAAGAGAATGAAGAGAGGAGAAAGTCTCATAACTAGCTTGTTGCAAAATTTCATGTATTTTAATACCTTTTGGCCTTAGTTTCCTTTCTCTCTTTCCATCCCACTTGGACACCATAGCTAGTCTATTTCTGAGCTTAAGTGTCATTTTGGAAGGGTAGAGAAGCTAACTTGATTATATTAGAAGTTAGAGGAAGATTTTTATAACAATTCCCGAATACTGATTGCGTCCCTCCACTTCTATTCCATCGTTTAGGCTTGTTTTAGCTCTTTTTTGAAAATCATCTTTTCCATATGAAAATTTAGGTCCTTTAGTTTAATAAAAACATACTCTTCCAATTTTATGGAATTTAGAACTATCCCAAATCATTTGGTCAAAGTTTCAGTCAACTCTTTACCAAAAACGCATACGAGAGGGTTGAAACCCTTATGATGGTTTCCATGGCTTTTAAAGCCCTGCAAACCCTGAGAAACTCAATTTTCTCATTTAAAACTCCTTTTTTTGAGTTTTTTAAAACTTTTCTAAAATTACCAAAATGCTATTGGCCTCTGTAGCTTTCCATTTGGCCATTTTGGCCCTGGTTTTGAGCTAACCGTAGGCTCTAATCCATATTTGTAGATGTTCTAATTAACATCCAATTCTCATTTAGCCTCAATTCACTCTACTCTGGGGTCCTCAATTTATTAATCCAACGATTCTGATTTAGGTTTCTCATAATTTCTACTGGTTTTCATTATGCTCGTGATTCCTGTAAGCAACTCATTCCATTCTTTAGGAATGATTTGGGAACTAGCTTGTTGCAAAATTTCATGTATTTTCATACCTTTTGGCCTTAGTTTCCTTTCTCTCTCTCCATCCCTCTTGGACACCATAGCTAGTCTATTTCTGAGCTCAAGTGTCATTTTGGAAGGGTGGATAAGCTAACTTGATTATATTAGAAGTTAGAGGAAGATTTTTATAACAATTCTCGAATACTGATTACGTCCCTCCACTTATGTTTCATCGTTTAGGCTCGTTTTAGCTCCTTTTCGGGAATTGTCTTTTCCATATGGAAATTTAGGTCCATTATTTTAATAAAACCATACTCTTCCAATTTTATGGAATTCGTAACTATCCCAAATCATTTAGTCAAAATTTCAATCAACTTTTTACCAAAAATGCATACTATGAGGGTTTAAACCCTTATGATGGTTCCCATGGTTTTTGGAGCCCTGAGAATCCTGAGAAACTCAATTTTCTCATTTAAAACTCCTTTCTTTGAGTTTTCTAAAACTTGTCTAAAATTACAAAAATGTTATTGGCCTCTGTAGCTTTCCATGTGGCCATTTTGGCTCTTGTTCTGGGCTAACCGTAGGCTTTAATCCATATTTTTAGATGTTCTAATTAACATCCAATTCTCAATTAGTGTTAATTCACTCTACTTTGAGGTCCTCAATTTATTAATCCAATGATTCTGATTTAGGTTTCTTGTAATTGCTACTGGTTTTCGTTATGCCTATGACCCCTGTAAGTAACTCGTTCCATTCTTTAGGAATGATTTTGGATTTCTAAACCATCGTATATTATATCCACTTATATGGACATAACTCAAGGTCCTCCTATCTGATGCGGGACATTATATTCTCCCCTCTTAGTGCCAACTTGTCCTCGAGTTGTACATACAGTTAAATCAGCTCTAATACTAACAAATGTCATACCATGATAATATAGTACAAGTTTTCAACTATGTTATGCTTTTAACATCCATTTTCAAAAATTTAATACTTTTAACAATGAAAATAACCGACATTAAAGTTTCCTTTTCTTAAATCCTACATAAATGGATCACTTTAAATTTTCAAACTCAAATTCCATCCTTAATATGCTTATTCAATCAGAGACATCACAATAATAAGCAAGGAATTTGAGTTTTAGGCATGCATCACAAAATGGCACAAGTTGCCTCCATTCTCATGCATACATAATTTTGTCACAATGTCTAAAACTTCATAACTTGAGTTAGAAAACTCCATTTTAGGAAAATGAGCATTTTCTGGAAAGGTCATGACATGAGCTACAAGCTGCACAAAATTCTAGATGAAAACAAATTTGTTTGGTCCTCGAAAATCCAATGGAATAGTAGCACTATCGGATTTTTGTCCATATGTTGAGCTACACAATTCTAAATGGAATGATTTTAGTAGCTATGGAAAGCTTATAATGCCAACTATATTCCTATAACATTTCATGAGCATTGGAGTTCATGTGGCTCCTCAAATACATAGAAAATTAGAACTGACCAAATAAATAATGACATGGCATTTCTGCATAATTTAACCAATTTTGAAAAATTATAAGAAATTCTACAGAGCTCTAAAAGTTGTGTTATTTGGTCTATGAAAATCTCTAAATGAGATCTATATTCCTACCAAATTTCATACCAAAATTCGATCATTTAGTCTGATTTTGATTTAGGGGTAGATTATGGCTCAATTTGGTGTCAAGGTGGTATCAAATGGTTCAAATGATGTTCATTAATGTAAGTGACCATTTGACCATGTCCAATGTAACACCATATCTATTTAGCTTATCTCATCTCATTTCAAGTTCATTACCTTGGCCAAGCACAATTTCTCAAGAAAATACCACTAAAATAATAAAATATTTTTGCATTATGTAGCGGATAAAAATTTCATTTCATGTCCCGTGGACCATATGAACTCATCCATCTCATTTTCTCATTTAAATACATAAATACAACTCAAAACCATTTTAAAATGTTGTTAAAAACTTGATCTCATAGCATACATACACAAAATAATACAAGGTTGCCTCGGGTTCTACTGCTAGATTTCTGGTACCAACTTGGAAAAAATCATAACTAAATCTAAAAAAAATTGAAATCATGCACACTATACAATTTTGGAAAGCAATAGATGTTAAATTTATAGTAAAAATAAGTCTAGACTAAAATAGGAATGTCTAGCCACTAAGAATTGATGGAACAATACTAGAGGTATTGCTGCATTACTGGTACTAACTCTGAACTTTAAAAATTCATATCGCTGTACTCAGACATCCAATTGGGGTGATCTTAGTGGCCATAGAAATCTTATCATGTATAGTTTATACTTGTAAAATTTCATGAGCATTGGACACTATTTGGCTCTCGAATGAATAGGAGAAGAAACTAATCATATGAATAGTAACCATATCATAATAGCAAAAATTTGACAACTTTGAAAATTATAATTAATTCTACAGAGCTCCAAATATCTAGTATTTACTTTTCTAAAAATTTCTAGATTAGACCTATATGCATGCCAAATTTCATGAGGAAATTCATTCATTTGGTCAGATCTTGACATAAGGTTGTAATTTGGTCATTTTTGTGCTTCTTAAGGGTCTCAAATGGTCCTTTTTAACTTCAAGCCTCTCTAGGGCCACTTGAGCACATGGGAAAGTATTGAAACACCCTAATTAAACATGTCTCAAAGGTCCATAAACCTATACTTTACATATTCACTCTCCCACTCCAAGGCATAACAAGAGCATACATAAGTAATACTTGCCATCCATTGTCAAAAACATGCTATCTCATTCATTTGCTTCCAATTCTCATATACACATCACATATCTATATATTTATACATGTTTGAAAGGTCACATATCATATACATCCTTGAATTACATTTTGTGATAGCAAAATAATTACAAAATAATACAATAACACATTTCCTTGTCATTCTCTCATATTCCAACTTAGTGGCTCCCATTTCCTTACTCATTTGGTCCACCTAGACATGTTAGGCAATGGGGAGGAAAGAATAAGATTCTAGGAACTCTTATAGCTCTTCTCCCTTTCAAGCACACATAATGGATGCAAATTCATGTCTAAAAATGCATGCATGACTATCTTGAAATGCATAAACATACATGGAACATTTCTTGCATTTAAGAAGTCACATATAACATACATAGGTTTGCCAAGGCAATGGTTTAGCCTCACCCATTCTCTTTGAGATTTTTGGACTTGCCTCACCCATTTTTGTAACACTTTAAAATTAATTAAGGTATTAATTATAGATTAGGACTAATTAAGAATAATAATTATGGAATAATCAGGCAAGCTATGTGAATAAGAATTTATAAAGAAATAAATTATTAATAGGGGTTTAAGATTCAATTAGAATAGAAGCTTCATTTAGGCCCATAATTTATTTAAGTAGATTATGGATAAAGACTAAGGAAAGCCCAATAAATTTAGGTGCAAACCCAAACCAAATAGACTCTTGAAACTTGGCCTAACCCAACTAAAAATCTAAACTATTGTAGTTGGCTCAACAAATTAAAACATTAACCCAACAACTAGTAGGAGCCCCATAGGTCCTTGGGTTAATGGGTTAACCCATAACCTATGTAAGACCCAACTTAAAACCCTAAAATTAGTTTGGCCACCCCCCCATTCTGTAGAACCATAAGAAACACAAGAGGCAAAGCCAAATTCGGAGGTTTTGGAGAGGGGCTAGGGTTCTTGACACATTTTCATCATTTCTCACTTCTAAACTCAAAATCAGCTAGGGTAATTGTTATATAACTTAATCTTCACCTCTTTCTCTTCAATTTGACCTAATTAATGTTTCATTTGGAGCATTTCACCCACACCCAAAATCTAAAACTTGTTATTTAGTGTTTTCATGGTAAAATTTCAGAGGTTGAGGCTAGGGGTGTTGCTGGGTAAGAGTATAAACTCCTCATTTTGATACTTTCTTTGCTAATTAGAGACCTCATTAGCTCATTTATGATATGGGCTCCATTTTTATGCGAAAATATCCATAATATAGGGTCATATTTTCAAGTTTCTGGGCTACGGAAGGCAAAATCCGAAATTGAGTCTCTTGGTGGCTAGGTAAGTGTCCCTTAGGCAAGTATTGATGGATTAATTCTTTGATTATTAGGTTTTTGCCATAATTGACAAATAAGGATGGCAGTAGACTGACTTAAAGTGATAATTTTATGATGTTATGATTATAGGAGGATTTTGGTACTGCTATTAGCTTCCTAAATTGGCTATAGGTGAAGTAACTAGGGATTATATTAATTCCATACATATATCTGCTTTAATTGTATATTTTCTACACATGAATGATTTGAAATACTAAATGAATTGGTTGGCTCTCTATTGTATTATGTTTGGACTTTGTGAGTCCATGGTGGAGCTATGGTACGACTGCTACCTGTACATGTGCTTCGATCAGGCACAGGGTTTTTCTGAGACCCCGATGCACTGAGCCTTAGTTGTGCTCGTTATGGAGTAGGTGCTGTGGATGGACTTCTCCCCGTGTTATTGGCCTTTAACATGTGGAAATGTGATTGCTAGTATGGGATGGTAATCATAGTAGCCTAATTGTTTCATTTGTTAATATGACTGATATAATTCTAATGCTCATTTTGATTCATGCATATATGTTAATTAAATTGGATTATATGAATGGAAATTACCTTAGTTACTAAGATTTGCATCTCACTCTGTTTTATGGGCTAACTATTTTAGGTGAAGGCCTTCGAGTAAGGATAAGGAAAAGCAAGTAGATGAAAATCCATGAGCTCTAACCATGTGTGGGAGAGGCTACACTTGGGCTGATCTGAGTAGAGTAAATGCAAATTTTGTTATTCTATTATATAACATCATCATGTAATCATGTTATGAAGTGTAGGAGTTTATATTTTGACAACATAAAATGTATCTATTGAGGAGTTAGGCCTCATATTAAATGGATATTTGATGTATGAGTTTATAACATCTGACATAGAACTTTATGTATCGTATGATATGGTTTACTTTTTGGAAATGTAATCACATGATATATTAGATGTTGAATTAAGCTAGTGATGCATGGAACCTTTAATGGTAGGTGTATTTGAATGACAATTGTTGGTAGTTTATAAATCCTTACTGATATTCATTCATGAAATTGTGATTATATAATAGATGAATGAGTTGGAATCAACACTTAACTCTTGTATGGGTAATGATAGATTAGTTAGGTGAATCAAGTAGATAAATGCCATTAGAGCCCCACAAATTGAGGGATAGTAGTTCTAGAGTATGCCTAGAGGGAGAGTTTGAATGTTTGGGACAAAATTTTGAGATGTAGGTACATAAGGTATTTCGCCACGGCCAAAAATGGGTTAAGCTGTGACGAAAATTGGTGAAGTTTCCCAGGGAGGGTAACAAAGAGCAATTTGATGTGGCAAGAAGTGGAGCTTATCACAGTGAAAGTCAAGAGGCTAAACTGGAAGTCATCCAGAGAGTAATTTGTCGTGGTGAAAGGGGGAGTTGGCTGTGGCTAATATTGTGAAGATGTGAAGAGTGAACCCGAGGGTAATTGGCCGCAGCGCAAAAACATTTTAGCCATGGCTAAGGTTCTTAAGTTCTTCTATGGACCTAGAAAACCTTGGTTCTTTCTGTGGTAAAGCTAATAGATGGTTTAGAAACACTTATAAGGGGTTTTTGAGACTTGAAATTAATAGATAATAGATTTAGAGGCTTTACTTGGAAAATTTGATTCAATTATATGCACATGAATGTTTGTAAATATTTGGCTAATGATTCTAATAACATTAAGGTCTAAATTTCCTCACTTTTTCCTAAATTGATTAATTTAAATAGTGTTAGACCTTGATTTATGATTATTAACTACATGTTTAAGCTTAATTACCATGATTAGGAGTTAAGGTTATTACAATTTTCTTAAGGGACTTTTGACTAAGCCTCACTCTTTTGGAGAGTTTTGGCTTTGTCTTACCCAATCTTAGAGACTTTTAGCTCATCCTCACCCTAGCTAAGGGACTTTTGGCTTCATCACACTCAAGCAAGCCAATCATATTCATAGAAACATCATTTAATCACATAAGCATAGCATCATGGTACCATGTCATATAGATACATGCTAGAAACATCTTTCATGGCTTATACATACACACACACATTCAAAGACAAAAAAAACACTAATCATACATGAGAGAAAGAAGGGAGAGCTATCTTGATTGTAAAAGCACACTTTCTTCCTTAGAAAATCCTCCTCTCCCTTGGCCAAACACTCATAAGGATGTGGAGTTTGATTCCTTTGGCTTAACCACATTAAATGGGATCGAATTATGCTCTTGGAACTAATTCTAATGTCACTCATGCACTAGAAAAGCTAGATAGCTCATATGGTTTAATTACAGTTTCATAAAGTACCTAATGAAGCAACCTTGGGAAAACATGATCTTGGCTCCATTCTCTCCCTTAATCTATGACTCTTGACTCCATTTAAAATCCTTGGAGCCATCACACATTCATTTCAAAGAGCCTAGTTAGGTGTTGCTTCATTATGCTACAACATGGAACCTATACCTCCATTACACTTTCTAATCTTTCAAAATTTTTCTAGGGCTTCCTCTCATACTCTCCCATCATATATGATGCAAAACCAAGCTTGGAAGAAATTAAAACACTCCTTAGGTGTACCATCTCTTCTTGGCTGAGGCTATGCCTCCTTTGGACACTAATAGAGTTGTTTTCCTTTCTTTAATGGAAGATGCATGTGGGAGGCTCTCTTGATGTCTTAGAAACTCATATGAACTCTTAAAAATCTTAATTTATAGCTAGAACTCATCTTACAAACCAAGGTGCAACTAAAACCCTAGGTTATGCATCTTGGAAAATCATGGTTCTTTCTTTGTTTCCTTTGCATATTCTTATTCTCCACACTCTAATTCCTAAGATTCATCCTTGGTTTGGTTCAAAATTTAATTCCTCTTGGCTGTCCATACATGGGCCAAAACACACAAGAAGAAGAACAAGGAAGGAGAAGCATGGAAGTAGTAAAACTACCTTGGTTTCCTAGCCTTTCTTGGATGTTCTTTCTTTTACTTGGATTATCCTTTCCAAATTCAAAATTTTCCCCTCTATTTTAACCTCAAAATAGTACTAAAAACTTCAACAAATCCATAGAAAGAGAGAGAAGGAGGAGAGCAAGTTTACTAAAGAGAAGGGTAGGAAATTCCATGAAAATCATACCTTTCTTGCCTTGATTTTCCTCTTCCTCTTCCCTTCTCCTATACTTCTCTTTCCCTTGGTCTCACTTCTATTTTAGGGTAGAAAGAAAGTCTGCCAAATGAGGAGAAGAGTGGGGTGCATCATATATATAGGAAGGGCTTAAAATTGTTTCAAGAAAATTTCATTTACGTCCCATCTTTTTGACATTTTTGTTTTAAGTTCATTTTAGTTCATTTTTTAGAATAGTCTTTTCTATCACAAAATTTAGGTTCTCAATCTTATAAAATGTCTTTGGAATCACTCAATTGAAACTAAAACCTTCTTGAATTAAAAGATCAAAGTTTGGGTCAACTGTCATTAGAAAATATACACTAGAGAGGTTTTAATTGTCATGGGGCTTCCCATGGTTTTCAGGGGCTCTAAGAACCCTGAAGGACTCAAATTTTCTATTTAAAAAGCCTTCTTGTAAGTATTGTAACAAATGTAATTTTTTGTAAAATGACGAAATGAGCGGTATAAAAGCAAGTCCTTTGAAATAAGCTAGATAATGTCCTAAAAATTTTGGGTAGAGTTCTAGACTCCTAAATATTATAATTCTAGGCTTTGATGGAAAGAAAAATAGAGTTAGGATGGCGAAACAAATTATGACAGAAACTGATGAAACATAATGGCATTTTTGTAAATAAGTGCAACTTTTGAAAAAAACACACAGGAGGGCTTTTTAAATGAGAAAATTGAACTGCTCAGGGTTCTTAGAGGCCCCAAAAACCATAAGTAGCCTCAGGATTGGTAAACCCCATCCAGTGTACATTTTCTAATGGCTGTGAGCCTGAAGTTTGACAGATTCGTTCGAGAATGTTTTAGCTCCAATTTGAGTAATTCCAAAGTCATTTTATTAAATTGAAAATCTAAATTTTATAATGAAAAAGATGGTTCTAAAAAAGGAACTAAAATAAAGTCAAAATGAAATTGCCATTACGGAAGGATGAAATTAGAATTTTGAAAAAAGTTAAGGTTCTTGAATGTTCCATAAGCTTCTTGTCTCTTCTCCCTCTCATATAGCATGACCCTCTCTGCCCAAAATACAAAAAAAAGGAAGCTCTCTCTTAGGTGCACAAGAGAAGGAGAGAAAGGAGAAAGAAAGCCAAGGAAAGCTAGCCAATTTCAAGGAATGTCATGCTTCTTCTTCTTCCAATTTCGTTCTCCTCCCTTCAAGCTTTCCTTCTATTATTTTATTGAGTGGTTTTGGTTTTGTTCTGAGTCCAGAACAAGGGGGGATAATTCAAAATTCTTTAGCAGAAGTAAATCAAGGAGAAAGGCTCTTGAAAGCACACTTAAAACTAAGGTAATTACTTGTTGTTATTGCTTTTTCTTCTTGCTCTCCTTTTGTGCAATTTTTGGCCAAGGACAGAACTATATAGGGGAAGGATTTTAAGTCCAAAAACAAGAGAGGAACTAGGATTTTAGACTATAAGAAGAGGAATATGGCAAGAACTTGCAAGAAAAACTAATAGAAATCAAGTTAAAAAAGTGTAGGCTTCTTTAGGGTTTTGGAAAGTCTGATTTTGTGTGAGTATTTCCTTGGCTATTTAAGTGTTTTCTTGAGCTCCTAAGACCTCTAAAAACCCTCCCAAGTGACTCTCCCATCAAGGAAAAATCAAGAACTCCATGAACCTCCATTATGTTGCATATCTCGGCCAAGCTAGGTTCATTGGGCTAGGGGATGTTTTAATTTGTTCTAGCCTTGGTTTGGGACTTTATATGATGTTAGAAGATGGGAGAAACCATTGGAAAAAATTTAAGAGCCATGGATTGGGAGATGGAACAATGGTGTCCATAATGGTGCTTTGTGAAGCAACTTGATTCTAAGCTTGTGCAAACAATTGTGTGAGGGCCCCAAGGACTTTGAATGAGGCCAAGAGGCCTAGAAATGGAAAGAAATGGGA
This sequence comes from Erythrophleum ivorense, assembly GCA_026724425.1. Taxonomy (NCBI): domain Eukaryota; kingdom Viridiplantae; phylum Streptophyta; class Magnoliopsida; order Fabales; family Fabaceae; genus Erythrophleum; species Erythrophleum ivorense. Next base: position 68,913 of record JAIUCV010001504.1, on the reverse strand, counting down.
GCCTAAAGCTTGAATTGTGAAGGTTGCTTCAATAGGCCATTTATGGAGCCATTATGCCACTTATGGAACCAAGTGTGTGTTCAAGAGTGAGTTTAGTGTCCTGGCTTGCTTCAAGTGTGTAATTGTGTATTTTTTATGGTGCTTAGGCCAAGAGAACACCAACCCACCTAGGTGCACTTGTGAGGCCGAAAAGAGGGAGGAATAAGACTAAGTAAAGCTTGCAAGATTCAAGGTAGCTCTCCACCTTATTCTCCTTGCCTCCTTGAGTGCATATGTGTGTCATTGTATGCTTGTGTGTGTTCTTGTGACTTGATGACATGCTACTTGATGCCTCGACATTATATTGGTACCAATGTATTTCATTGAATGGCCTTGGTTGTGGAAATGGCTCATAAGGGTGAGATGATACCAAAAGTCTCTTAATGAAGGTAAGGAGATGCCAAAAGTCTCATGGTATGGGTGAGACAAGGGCAAAAGTTTCTTGGAAGGATGAGGCAAAGTCAAAAGTTCTTAGGCCAAGGGTGAGGCAAATCCAAAAGTCCTAAAAATGGGGTGAGGCAAAACCAAAAGTCCCTAGAGTATTTTCTTGGCTTGAATGTGAATAAGTGGAATGGAAATTGTGACTTTACATACTTTATGGTTGCCAAACCTTCCATACATATGCTTTGATATTTATATGCCTTGAATGTGTATGTGAATGGGTGTCTGAGCTATTGAGATTCTAAGAATCTCACCCCTTCCCCCTTTCCTCTTGAAATGTCTAAGTGGCACACAAGAAGTGAGAAAAGCAAGCCAATAGCCTTGAAAAGCTATTTGAACCATTATGTAGCTTACTTTGTAATTGAATGGCAAAGTGATTATGTATATGTTATTTTTAAGATGTAAGACCATGAACAATTATAATATCATGTATAAATCTTGTAAGAACCACATATGGTGTGAAATCAATAGAAATGTGGATTTTGGCACTTTGATGGCTTATAGTTACATGTGTATTCTTAGATGTGAGATGGTCAAATTATGATGCATGAGGTTTGGGACCACTTGGGTAGCTCACACAATTCATATTCATGTTTTTAAACTTGCCAAAGAGGTGTCAAATATTAAAGAAAGCCAATTGGACAAAGTTGGTACCTCATATGGAGCAAAACTGACCATTTTGGTGAGTTATACCAATTTTTTTCCAAATGAACTCTTCTTGATTTGAGATTTGGCATTATTGAGAGCTTTTTAGGAAGCTAAAGTGGGTATTATTTGGAGGTCTACAAAATATTTAGCAAATTTTTGAAATTGACAGATTTTTTGGTTTTTGGTTAGTGCACTATTCATCTTATCCGAAAATTGTTCTTTGTCATTCATGAGGAAAATGATGTCCAATTGCCACAAAATTTTATATGGACAAGCTAGACCTTCCTAGTCACTTGTACCAATTAGAAGCACTTCATTTAGATGTGTAGAGAGGGAGATATGAATTTTTGAAGTTGCTATTCTGTTCCAGGCACACCTTTAGACCCATGTTGCTATTTGATTAATTTTTGAGGTCTGAATGCTCCTTGATTGGTCTGGAACCATTTTTTCCCTCTAGTTAATATCTGTAGCTTTCCAAATTGGTATAGACAACATTTATTGGATTTGTGTGGAATTAATTATGAATTTCCAAAATTTATATCAATAATCTGTATCAATATCAGAGGGCTACTAGACCTTCCTACCTTTTCTATTAGTAATCGTGGTCCAGATGGAATTCTTGTGGCTGGGAATTATTTTTAGTGTATAGTTGACATCTAGGAATTTCTAAAAAGCTTTGGTTTGTATGATTTTGATTTTTCTACATTTAGTTATGATTTTTCAAAATTACCTTAAATTCTGCTACCCTAGAACCTGAGGCAAAACATGATTATTTTGGATTTTTGGTTCTTGATCCATAGAATATGTGAAATTTTGAGATGTTCATGACTTATATGGATGGAACATAATTAGAGAATGAAGTTGGTGAGTTCATGGAGCCCCAGAGACGCGAAATAAAAAATTTATCTGTTATGCAACACAATTTGATTCATTATTTTAATGTATTTTCTTGAGATTTTCTTTGATGAATTATATAATCCCACTTGCAAGAAAGGGATCAATATTAGAAATAATATGGTATTACAAGTATTCTAAAAATTACTCAAAATTATGAAAATGCTATTACGTTGCGTAGCTATTTCATTAAATTATGTCTAGTTATTTCAGCTTCTATTTTAAGGCACCACTGGCCTCCTATTTTTATTACTTAATGTCTATATTATTATTTGATTTTTTCTGGACCTTAACTAATTCATTTCAGAGGACTTACTTTTAAAATGTATTTGTTCCGTCATTTTTACGAAAATCAGATGTTACATCCAAAGCATAATTTACAGCATATTTGGCCATCTCATGAGGTTTCAAATATCATGCAACTCAAAAGACCTATCCACTTGGCAATATACACATACTTTCCATAGCTCATGCATACCAAAAATTAATGTTCTTACACATATGGCTCTAAATATGGTACATACATTATAGTCTCATATATTTACATATGAGAAAAGGTTTGCATTACATAAATAATATATACAACCATACTTTAACACTAAATTACATAATATTCTAAATCATTGTCAAAGTAACATCATTTAAGCTTCTTGGCTTCCATTTCTTGCTCCTTGAGAGTTCTCTAATCAAGGTTAGACACAAAATGAAGGAGAGTGAGATTCAAAGATTCCCAATAGCTCGTTCACCCTTTAAAGCATACATATATGACATGTTTTCTTGTCAAAGAAAACATGTATCCAATGCTTCCAAATATCAAATATAATTATATTTACAAAGTTATATGGAGTCATCAAGGTTAAGAACAAATTCTAAGGACTTGGTCTAGCCTCACCTAATTATTTGAGACTTTTAGATTAGCCTCACCCATTTTAGAGACTTTTGACTTAGTCTTAATCATTTCATGAGACTTTTGGCCTTGGCTCACTCTTACTTAGGGACTTTTGGCTTCACCTCGTTCAATTTAAGGGATTTTTGACACAACCTCATCCATTAAGAGCCATATCACTTTTTTAAAGCAATTCAAGAAACATAATGTCATCAAATCATCAAACTAATAGCAATAGATATGTTTCATAATTCAAACACACATATAAGTAATTAATGACAATCAAACAACCAAGACATGTATATAAGAATGGATGAAGAGTTACCTTGAGTCAAGAAGCACAAGTTCTTTCTTTGGTCCTTACTTACTTGCATCAGTCTCACACACACACTTAGGAGAAGCTTCATTTGCTTAGCCTAAACACATCAGACAAGATACAAAGACATCAATGGAACCATCTCTAACCTGACATAAACTCTACACAGGCCAATTCTAGCTTATGTCATCCATATGGTTCCATATCGTAGCATAATGAAGGAACTCATATAATTAACTATTTTATCTCCAATTTTTCACTTTGACTAAGTCATGACTCCATTTAAACTTATTAGAGTCATCACAAACTCAAATCAAGGAGCCTAACACCAAGTTTCTTCTTTATGCATAATGGAATCTTAGACTTCCAACTTTTAAAACTATGATTCCTAAATTCAAACTAGTGATTCCTTTGGTGTTTATAATTCATATTTAGATTATTCATAACCTTAGAATCAGAGAAAACTCTCTCTAGGTACTTGGACTACTCTTGGCCGAGACATGCACCAAAGATGCCACCCATGGAGTTTTGTTTGCTTTTCTAAGGAAATTGTCAAGTATATAAGCTCCTTATCCTCTTATTAACTCAATCATACTCTTACACAATCTAAATTATCATTTTAAAGCTTTAAATTTCTTTAGGTGTAGTCAAAACCCTAATTTTCATAACTTACTACCAAATGCTTTTTTTAAGTTCTATTTATTCCATATGATTCCTTATGCTTCAAAACTCTATTTTCTATCAAGTTTAGACCAGTATTAAACTCCCTACATGGTCCCCTAAATCTAGCTGAAAATGGTGGAGCAAGAAAGGAATCAAAGGAAGCAAGTTTTTCCATGAAAGCATACCGTGTTAGCTTCCTTATAAGATGCACTTTCTTAGGCTTCCAAGATTTCCTCCAAACTCCTTCTTCCTTTTACTGAACCAGCCATAAAACATTACCATTTAGAGCTTCAAAACCATGGAGAAAAATAGGAGAAAGAGGGGAAGAACATTGGAGAAAGGAAGAGCATGAAAAAGTAGCAATTTCTTATTTTGCTTGATTTTCTCCTTCCTTTCTTCCTTGTCTTGGTGGCCACTCAAGCGTGGTTTAGGTTTTGCTTTTGGCTAGATGAAGGTCAGTTTAGGTGAAGGGAAGAAGTTGGGTGTGATATAAGAAGGGGGCTTATTATGATAATTTTCAAAATTTCAACTATACCCTTTAACTTTGTTTTTCCTGTTTGAGTTCATTTTAACTCTTTTTTAAAAACTGTCTATTCCATCATAAAATTTAAGTCCTCTAATTCATAAAATGCCTTTGGTTTATCCAAATTAGATTTAAAATCTTACCGAATTATCTGATCAAAGTTTTGATCAATTAATGACCTAAAATACACACTGGAGGAGTTTTAACCATTCTAAGAATCCTATGGTTTTAAAAGTTTTGACAACCTTGGGAAACTCAAATTTTCTACTTAAGGCTCCCTCCTTTGAGTTTTGAAAAAGTTAGTTGAAATTACATTTTTGCCATTATGTTATTCATTTAATTCATTTAGCTATTTTGGCTCTAATTTTGGGCGATCTTTAGGCTCTCAACCATATTTTTAGATGTTCTAATTATTTTCTAATCTCAATTAGTCTTAATTTACTTTGCTTTAGGGTGATCCTATCTCATTTTATCAGGTTCAGTTCAATTTATGAAAAATCGATTATTATGCACAATGATGTATATGTATATTGTGTGTGACAACCCTACCTTCTAATCATTGTAATTATAGCTAAATACAAGGTTTATTAGATAATGATCAAGGTTTGAGGTCATTATATTTTAACGCATTACGAAAATGTAAGGGAATTTGAACCTTGATGTTAGGGTCATCACCATGCCACCTTAACAAAATAAAATGTGCATAAAAGAAATCTTACTACCATAAGAGGCTCATGATTCAACCATCCGTTAGTTTCGACACTCAATAACCTCCCGGCTTGTAATCTTGTATCATTCTCCTAATTTCACAAATCTATTGCCGCGGCGAGTTGGACCTTCGCCGCGGCCAACCTATGTAGAGCCGCGGCGGAAATGCCTCCTGGAACTTCTACTCGACTCCCAGACTTCTCGCCTCGGCGCAATATATTCGTGCCGCGGCGAGTTTTGCCTCTGTCCAACACAAATTTTAATTTTTCGACTCGCGCTGCGGCGAGGTTCGTTGCGCCGCAGCTCCTTTTGGCTCTGTCTCTACTTTGGCCGCGGTAAAGCCTTCTTGGCCGCGGCGGGATTCCCTTCTGTTACCATATTACCCGAATTTCACCCTCTACACTCCAATTCTCACCTTAGCAACACTCTAGGTCCACCTACCCTTGTTTTAAGTGATCCTAATGGTGTTTATCTACCTTATTTACCCATCAATCCATCCATTACCATTGTGAAACTCAAATGTCACTTCCTACTTGTTCCACTAACTCATACCAACAAATTCATAAATAAATGGCAGCAAGATCACATACATTATCAGCAATTTACATCCCATGCAAATTTTATAGATATTCCATTCAACAATAGCTTACCTCTAAGACATCATATGTCTACAATTCCCATAAGGTGATCCATATCACAATTCCAGCAGAACTACATACATATATATAATGCTAAAAGTTCATACAGTAATATTCCACTATGATGTGCTCTAAATCCTTAACGGTTACATTTCAATTAAGCAAAATATAAACACCTACACTTGGCAATATGATTACATGATGATGCTAGGTAAACTAATAACAAAAATTGCATCTATCCTATTCTACTCAGACCAAGTGTAGCTCTCCACACCCAGCCTCAGCTCATGGATGTTCATCCACTTGCTTACCCTTATCCTTACCCGAGGAACTTTCACCTGAAATGTTAATCCCACAAAATGGGGTGAGATATGGATCTCAGTAACCAAGGCAATTCCATTATATATATCCAGTTTAATTACCATATATGCATAAATCAAAATCAACATCAACATCAGAATCATATCCATTATAACAGCAAATGAAACAATTAGGCTATCATGATTACTATCCCATACTAGCAATCATATTATCACATGTTAAAGGCCATTAACATCGGGAAAGGCCCATCCACGGCACCTACTCCCTATTGAGCACAACCGGGGCTCAGTGCATCTAGGTTTGATCATAACCCGGTGCTCGATCGAAGCACATGCACGGGTGGTAGCCGCACCACAGCTCCACCATGGACTCACAAGGTCCAATACAATATAACAGATAGCCAATCAATTCATTTAACATTTCAAATCATTCATTTACAGCAACATATGAAATTAAATCAAATATACACATGGAATTGATATAAACCCAGTTACCTCACTTGTAGACACTTGTTACAATCACCAACAGTGCAGAATTCCTCCTATAACCATAACATCACATAATTACTACTCTAATTCATCATTAATGATCATAATCAGTACCCAAGGAATTTAAAATACCAATGACTACCCAAGAATCATTTACCCAGCCACAACAAGTCCCAATTTCGGATTTAAGTTTCCTCCACCAGAAAACTCAATATTCCACCCAAAATCCTAAGCAAATTCGTACATAATTAATACCCATTTTATAAATTAGCTATGGGGGTCTCAAATTAACCATTAAAGCATCAAAATGGAGGGTTTAAACTCACCCAAAGTCAGTCCTAATCCCAACCTACGAATTTCATCAAGAAAACCCCCAAATACTTACATTTCAGATTTTGGGTAGGATGAAAATGCTCTAAATGAAAAACTAATCGGGCCAAATTAAAGAGAAAGATGAGGGGATTAAGTTGTATAACTATTACCTTGGCTGAATCTTGCTCTAAGTATGAGAAAATGCCCAATCTTTGCCTCAAACCCTTGCCTCCTCTCAACCTCCGAATTTCCCTCTCAAGTTTCAGAAAAATGTGAGAGTGGCTGAAACATTAGGGTTTCAAGTGGGCTTAAGTTGGGTCAAAGTGGGTCATGGGCTGCTCCAAGATCCATCTCCACTTGGGCTTCAGATTTTTTTAAGTTTGTTGGGCCAGTTTAGAGGTGTTAGGCTGCAGAATTTACTTGGCCAGTTTTTATGCATTTGGGTTGCTGAAGTTTAATTGAGTTTGGGCCAAGTTTGAAGAGCTCAAGAGTTTTAGGTCTGCACAAAGATTATTGGGCCACTTAGAAGAGTCTATACAAGATAAATCTTAGGCCTCCATCCCACTAAATTATGTTAGGTCTGCACATAATCCATTGGGCCTCTATTAACCTCTTCTCATGATCTATTAATTTAGGCCTAGATAGAATTTCTATCCCAATTAAATCTCAAACCCATATTAATAATTTATCTCTCTAAAGTCTCCATTCACTTAACTTGCCCAATGAGCCCATATTAATTATTCTTAATTAATTCTAATCCATGATTAATACCTTAATTAATTATGGGGTGTTACATTATGAGATGTAACAATTCCCACACACTCAAAAGTATGAGATAATGATACATAAATCATTTTTGAATGTATATATGTGATATTGTGCAAATTGACCATATGAGTTCTATGTTATAAATGTGTATAATAACAAGTGGAAGTGTGATTTTGAGTTGCATGGCTTCTTAAAAATGTTGGGCTAGCTATATGTGCTATAATTGTCATTTAAAACTTGCTCAAATGAAGGCATGGCATATTATGGTTCAAATATGACCACTTGGGATCCAGTTTTGCACTTTTGAGCTACAAAATGTCTCTGAACCAAAGTACAGCTACATAGAAGAATTTTAGGTTGAAATTTGATAGGCATTTAAAGTTCATCTAGAGCTCTCCAAGAAGCCAAAGAACATAATTCTTTGAACTCTGCAGAATTTATTATGAATTCTCAAAATTGACTAAATTATGTATATTTTTTATTTACTATTCATTTGGTCTAGCTGTTGTTTTCATGGGTTTTGGGGAGCCAAATGAGCTTGTTTTGATTTGAATTTTTTACACTAGATAGTTCTCATTATAAGTTTTCCATAGCCACCGAGTTTGCAGAAATTGGAGTTATGTAGCTCAAGTTATGATTTTTCAAAATTTGGTGCATATTATGAGCCAAAGTTGTGAAATTGAGCGTACGAAGTGAGATCCGAATTTTGAGCTTCTTTTCATGATATTCTAAGCATAACAAACTTTTTTGGCATGAATTTGAGAATTTTTATGATAAAATTATTTATTGGTGCACAATTAGATAAAATGATGCTTTAATAATAGTAAATTTTGTTACTAAAAATGTGAATATGAAAAATTGTTACTATAAAAGGAATATGGTATGGGATTTTATATATTCTTTTATGGTATGACATCCTAACTATTATTGGTAATAATGTAATCACATAAACTTTCCCATGTTTTCTAGTAGGGGTGTTCATCGGGTCTGGAGGCCCGATGGACTTGGCCCTGCCTAGTCAAATTAGGTTGAGTTGGGCTAGGCACAAAAAAAATAAAAGGAAATTTAAGGCTGAGTCAGGCTACAAAATCAAGTTAGGTCGGGCAGTAGGCCAAGCCAAAAAGGCATATTGACCCGGGGTGGCCTGAAAAGATAAAAATACTTTTTCAAAAATTATTTTTATAAAGATTTATATAAAAAAATTTAATTATTTTTAGGGATAAAATATAATTTTATATAAATCTTCTTTTTTAAGTCTTTTTTTATAATTTTAATAATAAATCTGGGCTTGTCCTAAGGGATATATTGGTCGAGTCACATCCAAAAATATAATAAAAACTATTTTTTATAAAGATTTGTATCAAAATTTTAATTTTTTATAAGGATTTATATAGAAATCTTCTTTTTTAGGGTCATGTTATAATTTTAATAATAAATTAAGAAAATACCTACCTATCCAATGTTGGCCTGGCCTAACCCTGTCGAGCATTAAATTAGGCTAGGCCTAACGCAAGTAATGGGCTTCATTTTTAAATCGAGCCAAGTATCGCATTAAGCCAAAACCCTGCTCGAGCCGACCTATGAACACCCCTATTTTCCCATATCAATTTTGTTAGTTGGCAAACCTTCTTTCTTTCTTTTTTTTGCTAGATGGAGTAGTTAGTAATTTGAAATAAGTTCAATCACGGTGAAACTTTAATATGTTGGAGGTAAGTTTTTCCTCTAAGAAATGAATTAATCTTTGACATTTATTGAGAAAAAATTGTCAACTTAGCTTCATTTATTTTTATTTATTTTTTGTTTTGAATGACAAGCTATGAGTTCAATATAGGAAATGAAGCAACATGAACATATTTTACCATAATAGCTATCATGACTCTAACTTCTAATCATGGTAATTAAGCTTAGACATGTGATTGATAGTCATAAACCAAGATCTAGCACCAATTAAATTAATCAATTTTAAAAAAAGTGAGGAAATTTAAACCTGAATGTTATTAGAATCATTAACTAAACATTTACAAGCATTCATGTACATAAGTGAAACTAATCTCCAATTAAAAGCTTTTAAATCTATTACCCATTCATTTTCAACTCTCAAGTGTAACACCATAGATTTCTAGCTTTGGCTCATGCTAATTTTAAGTCTTATGCCAAGCATTACATAGGGAAGCAAGAAGATGGCATTAAAATATTGAGTTTTCTTGCATTGTGTTATGCATAAATTTTTCTTTCGGAGTCTTGTGAGCCATATGGACTAATGTATCATATTTTCATATTTAATTACATAGATACAACTCAAATCCATCACCAAAGTGACCTACAACTCGTGCAAGGCAAAGAAATACACAAAATTCATAGTTGGAACCTCGGCCAGAATTTTCCCTTTTCTTTTACAAATTTTGGAAAATCATAACTAATTCTAGAAAAATCAAAATCATACATTCTTTACCATTCTAGAAAGCTACAGATGTTTACTTTATCCTAAAAATATTTTTAGGTCATGAAGCATCACATAGAAGATGTTTGACTATTGAAAAGGTGCAAAGATCTTACTAGATATTGGTACTGATATAGGTTTCTACTATGAATTTCAAAAATGTCCAATTAATTCCACAAAAATCCAATCCATACAAATCATACCAATATGGAAAGCTACAGATGTTATCTAGAGGAGAACAAGAACTCCAAACCATTTTAGGGATGTCCAGATCTAAAAAACTAATAAAAAAGTAACCTAGGTCTGGTCGGACACTTGATACTAGGCCTAAATTTCAAAAATTTATATCTGCTCCTCTAGACATCCAAATGGAGTACTTCCAGTTGGCACAAACCATTAGAAGGTCTAGTTTCTACTTGTAAAATTTTGTGACAATTGGATATCATTTGCCCCTTAAGTGACAGAATTTAATTTTGGACTTGAGTGAATAGTGCACTAAACCAATTTCAGAAAAATTCCCAACTTTGAAAATTCATCAAATATTCCATAGACCTCCAAAAATTTTACACTTTAGCTTCCAAAAAGCTCTTAACAAGCTCTAAATGCATGCTAAATATCATACCAAAAGAAGCTCATTTGGACAAAAAGTGGTATAATTTTCTAATATGGTCAATTTTGCTCCATATAAGATACCAAATGTGTCCAAATGGCTTCCCTTGATGTTTGGCACCTCTTGGGTAAGTTTAAAAGCATGAATATAACTTTTATGAACCACTCAAGTGGTTCCAAACCTCATGCATATCAATGTGGTCATTCCACTTCTATTTATACATGCATTTCCGTAATGCTAATTTGTCATTACATGTCCAAGATGCACATTTCCAAACATATAACCTTAAATCTCATTTATACATGATACATTAGCATAATTATACATGTTCAAAACATCATAGGACATATACAATAATAGATTACAACATTTGCCACTCATATGGCCTTAAAGAAATAAAATCTATACACTTTGATGTCATGCTTTCATCTCTCAAGTGGTTGGCTCCCACTTCCTTGTTCTATTGGTCCACCTAGAATATTAGAACATTGGAGAGGAGGGAATAAGATTCAAAAAATTCCAATAGCTCATCTCCCTTTCAATCACACATAAAAGATGCAAAACAAGTCTTATAAATACATGCATGAGCATATTGACATGTGCAATCATTCAAGAAGTATCTTTGCATTTGAAAAAGTCATACATAGCATACATAGACTTGCCAAGTAAGTGGATTAGCCTCATCCATTCTTTAAGAGGTTTTTGACTTAACCTTACTCTTGGGAGTCAACTTCACTTTTGGGAGACTCTTTACTTTGTCTTAACCAATTCTAAAAGTTCTTGGCTCATCCTCACCATGACTAAGGGTTCTTAGATTCCCTACACTTAAGTAAACCTAAGCACACATAATAAACATCATATGAAAGCATATAGTAACATCATGGAACAATGGAATAAAATTCATGCTAGAATACTTTTCATGGCTTAAAATTACACATACACACATTCAAAAACAAGCCAAGCATACATTTATGCATGAAAGAAGGAGGAGTGAGCTACCTTGGTTATACAAACACACTTTTTCTTTAAATTTCCCTTCCTTCTTCTTGGCCTAACCAAAAGCTTAAGGCGCATTAACTTCTCTTGGCAAACATGAATTACTCATGGGAACAAGCCGTGGCATTATACACACTTTACATGATGCTACTTTAGTCTATGGCTCCATTATGCTTCCATAAGGCACTTAATGAAGCAACTACAAGAATTCATGATCTTGGCTCCCTTTTTTCTTCAATCTATGATTCTTGACTCCATTTAGACTCTTTGGAGTCATCACACAATTATTTTAAGGAGCCTAGCTAGGAGTTACTTCATTATGCTACATTATGGATCCTACACCTCCATCTCACTATCTATGATTTCTAAAATCTTTTCAAGGCTTCCTCTCATCTTCTTCCATCATATATGACTCAAAAATAGGCTTGAAAGAATTTAAAACTCTCCCTAGGTGTCCCATCCCCTTTAGTCTGAGACGATATAGCATTTAGCCTCTATGGATATTTGCTTTATTTTCTTGATGGAGGATGCATATGGGGAGACTTCTAGGGAACTTAAGAACTCATTTAAACATTCATTGAGGCCTAGGAATAATTACATCAAATCAGATTTTCAAGGGAACCCATGAAACCCTAAGTTTGCCACCTTGAAAATCAATTGCCTTTTCTTGAATTTTTTTGCATATTCTTACTCTCTTCCCTTAAATTCATAGAATTCACCCTTGTTTTTACCCAAAATTCAAGCCCTCTTGTAGCTACATATATGGGGCGAAATAGGGAGAAGAAGGAGGGAGGAATAGCTACTATAGGATAAAGATTTTACCTTATTTTTCCTTGTTTTCTTGCTTGTTTCTCACTTTCCTTAGCCTCCTCTCTTCAAATATGAATTTTTCCTCCTTGGTATGACCTCAAAAAAATGCTAAATACATCAAAAATTCTATGGGAAAGAAGAGAAAGTGGAGGAGGATGGATTTGCTAAAGAGAAACTAAGATATCCTTAACTTTTCCTTGCCTTTTCTCCCTCCAAAGCTTCTTCTCTTGGTACGCCTAGGTGTTGGCTCTCTTCTCTGGTTTTGGGACAAAATTTGGCCGACCTAAATGAGGGGAGAAGAAGGGCGCCTCATATATATAAGGGATTTAAGAAGGACTTTTTCAAAAATTCCCATTTTGCCCTTCATTCTTGGCATTTTTGCTTCTAACTTGTTTTGGCTTCTTTTTTAGAATCATCTTTTTCATTATGAAATTTATGTTCCAATTTAGTAAAAGGCATTTGAAATCACTCGAATCGGAGCTAACACCTTCTCGAACAAATCAATCAAAGTTCGAGTCAACCAACATTGAAAAACATCCACTAGAGGGGTTTTAACTGTCCTGGGGCTTTCTATAGTTTTTAGGGCCTCTAAGAATCATGAAGAACTCAAAACTTTCATTTAAAAAGCCTACCTATGAGAATTCCAAAATTTTCTCAAAATGACGAAAATGCCCTTACATTTCGTTAACCTTTCGTTACATTTTGTTTCTTCATTCTAGCTCCGTTTTCTTTCCATTTGAGCATGGGATTCTCATTTTTAGGAGTCTAAAATGCTTCCCAAATTTTTTGGCATCTCAACTAAGTCATTTCGGGGGCCTTGATTTTGTATCCAGTGAATTTTGTACGTTGACAGAGAAACCGTACGTTATATTTCTCACGTTTTCTCTTGTTTTTAGAGAACCAAATATTACATTTCTCCCCCATTAAATAAACTTTGTCCATAAAATTTGGGGTATGCTTTCCTCTTACTCTTTTCTTTTCTGACTAACTATTCTTTTTTTTCCTTTCTTCTTGGCTCTATACGCTTTCCTCAGCGATTTCACTAGTTTGAATTTTCTTTTAGCTAGGAAATTTTTCATTACTAGCCTTTAATGAGCGCTCTATTATTATGGAGTACTAGCTAGTTCTTCTTATAAGGGAAAGCAATTTCTAACTCTGGAGGCTTATCTTGGGAGAGCTTATTAATCATATTTAATTAGTTTCAGCTCATCTATAGAGGTTAACGTTCTTTTTAGTAGACTTATCTACACATTTCAAGAGGTAACATATTTTGTATCAAGTCTCCCGTATCCTTTCCTAATGGCTTTTCATAAAGTCTCATCTTTTTTTCTGATCATTACAGTCATCGGAGGTTTTTGTCTGTCTGTTTACTTGTTTACATGTACCGTCTATTGTTTATCTCTGTGTTCTTATTATCTCACCCCATGATTACAATTCACATTTCTTTTTATCATAGGCCTTACATCTCAATTGCTTACTGGGATTACAACTCTTTTCAGGAGTATTTTACTTTTAATGGTCCCGATTTCTTTGTTTACTACTGCGTTTGTCTCTTTAAGCTGGGACTTTTTCCTACTCTCTTTGCTTACTTGAAAGTGGGTACTTTATAGTCCCTTATCTCAACACTAATAGGCCTAACATATGTTCCTCATACTAACATCGAAGAGCTACTACTATTGACTACTACTGAATTCTTATGGGATACTAGCTATTCTCACAGTATCACTCACTGAAGACATACTGTACCACTTACTTCATTTAAAAACTGCACTTGACCTCTTTTTGAAAACATAGTCTAGCATATAGGGATCTCTCTATCCCTTGTCAAGGCTAACATCTATAGGTAGTGGTTCATCTTATTCTAACTCTGGAAAGCTATTTTCTTACTTTCCTCATCCAAAGAACTATGCTTATCTCTCAAAAGATCTACTTAGTGGTCTAACTATCTGAGTAAAGCCTTCATATCTCTATGGTAATGGTCTACTAGACTCAGGAGGTCTTTAGTCTCTGAGAAAATTGAAACTATATTGGTCTCTGAGACTAACTGCTCTGTAATAACTATCTTAGGCTGTCATCTCACTAGAGAACTATCATACTATAACTGGGGGCTCTCTATAACTCTATGGGATCTACTGTGACCCTTAGGTCTACTGCGACCTCTCAGAGTCCTACTAGGGCCTACTGCGACCCACTGTGCTAAGCTATGATCTAATATGATCCATCTCTAGGAGATGTTGAAGCCTGAGATCACTGTATCTAACATAAAAACAAATGCTCACTAAGTCTGGTGACCATTGCTCATACTAGCTGAGGCTAAAATCAGAAGTATATCGTGCTCTTCATGTGAAGTGGGTTCTGTATCATCTAATTCTCTAGGATCTTGTCATACCGATACTCAAGAGCATTTTAATTTTTATTCATCACCCTTCATGGGATCCTCAGATTTCCACTTTAGCCCCTTTTTACTTAGGCTTTCTCTTCTTACACTAGTTGTACTGGACTATCTTTTTCTCTTATATCTTGCAATTTCTAACTATACCCACGTTTTGTAACATCCCTAAAATTAGGGTTTTCTAATTATTTAGTATTTTCATGTAATGAATTTATTAAGCTATAATAAAAAGAATTTGAATGAAATAGCTTCGTATATGAGAAGTATGAGCTGAATAGGACCCATAGGAATTTTTGAGATTTTAAGGGGTCCAGGGGCAAAATTGTCATTTGCCACCCAGACAAACTTTGATAAATTTTTCTAGAAGGAATGGGAATATCAGGGGAATAAATAACCCCCAAAACTCCTTCAAGGTTTCTTAGCCCTTTAGCTATTTCTATTTCTATAATTATTACAGCTTTTTTTCCTATCTAGCTCGTGGTTACTGATCGGGCTAACCAGATTCCAGACCGGATCCCGCTTGACCATCTGGACAACGTGGAGTCATTAGACCTGTCTCATCAAACTGAGTTTAACCGTAGGTCACGGATTTATGAGATTCTTACCCAATTTTTTGGTATTTGTGCCTAAAGCCACGAATAGAGGGCAAAACTAGAGTTCCCTAAACTTTCGAGCAATTTATACATTTTGCCTGGCATATAACTTTTTTTTGCATTTTAGTCCTCGGCTCCTTCATACTTGACTTTAGAGATTCTTCAGGACTTTTTGGAAACATTAAACAGGACCCACATAGGGACAAAAACTATTAAAATATAGCAGAGAACTTAGAAAATATAGATTAAATAAAGACATTATGGAAAACCTAGGAAAATAGTAGCAATTTTGTAAGTTTAACTGAGGAAGAGCTAACGTGGCATCAAGAAGCTGGGAAGGTGCTGATGTGGCACCATGTAGAAAAGAGAAAGATAATGTGGCGCCATGTGTGAAGAAGAAGCCGAAAGTTGGAAGACAATTCTGGAAACTGCATGAGCTATGGAGCGATTACATAGGCTTGTGTTAGCAAATCTTAGAAATCTCACATATTACGAAAAAGTTATCGCTGACTTCAGCATGACATAAATACTGACTTAAGCGGCATTAAATGCAATCTTATCTTCACATATTATGAAAAGGTAACCAGGGTAATCCAATGGTTAATATTCATCTGTAAAACTGATACGATCTAAACCGTTGATGCAATCTAATGGCTTAGATTTCTTCACCTTTTCAAGATCAAACCACCACCTTTGATCTAATCTAAAGGGCAAGATCTTCCACCTTAAAGTTAATTAAATCTTAACCATTCATAACTAGTATATATATGAACCACCCACACACTTTCATGCCATTTTCTCATAGTTAAAATACACACCAAAATTCGGCCAAGACAAAGGGAAGGAGAAGGAAAAGGAGCTCGGCCTAAGGAAGAAGAGAAGGGAAAAGGAAGAGAGAAGGAAAAGCCATCGAGGGAAAATCAAACACTACGGAGCTAAGGTAACATAGATAGCCTTTCTTCTTCTTGGTTTTTCATCTATTTTTCTCCAAGAATTTTCTCTTCTCTTTTTCTTTAATTTTCGTCCATGGCAAGAGGGGATGGGAAATTTTGTTGTTTCCATGAATTCTAGCCAAGAAAAGATGGAGAAATCATATATATGGCTTATGGTTTCATGTGATTCAAGAAAATTCCTAATCTTGGCAATTTTTCTATAAATCAAGAAGCTTTGTATTTCAAGATGCCATGGGAGAAATTGAAGAGAAAATAAAGGGGGAAGTGATGGAAGAAAGCCTAAGGAAGAGGAAGATTAATACAACTTTGATTTTCATGAAGAAATTGGCAAGGAACCCCAGAATCTTAACTTAAGAAAATTGTAGAATACATATGAAATCTCTAGAAATTGATTGAGGGCTTTTGTTTATCATCCTTGAATATGTATGTGTGGCTAATTGGTGACATGAAAATAAAGCAAAATCACATGTCTTCTTAGATGTATAGATTTGGCCAACACATGTACATATGCCTAGGGAAGAGTTTTCTTAAATCCAACTAAATTAGGTTAATCTATATGAAAAATAAGGCCTATGGTGAAATTTTGGCGAATTATGGATCATTGTATAAAAAGTCAAAATTTTGAGAAAAAGTGTTGACCAAGATGTTCTTGAATTTTTCCTAATGTTATTTGACATGTTTTGGATGATTGTTGTGGCCTAAGATTTTTTATGTGCTGCCTAAATTATGTTGATATTTATTCTGTGAATTTTGAAGCCCATTTGAGATAGTTGGAAAATCATGCAGTAGTATGTCAAGAATAAAATATATGGTAACATGTGTTCTGGAATTGCACTGTTTGCTATGCTGATATATTATCTGATTTCTTGACATGGATAATATGTTGTGTACTACCTAATTATATGAGCATGGGTTATTTGGTAAAGAACAGGCCAATATATAGGGCAGAAAAGGGGTGAGCCCAAAGAATTGGCCAATATATAGGGTGGACAGGGGGTGAGCCCTATGTATGTGCCAGAGTTGGCCATTGGGTAGCTACTGTTGTATTGGATGTCTAATCTCAAAGATATTTGAAAATGTTTAAACAACTAATTTTTGGACTTCAGTACACAGTCATGCTATCGAGACTATTTATGCACAAAGTTGTGTAAGGCCGTCCCTTCCCAAATATACCTATCATGCCTTGATCAAATGATGGCTTGGATGACATATTATTATGATGTTTTATATGACTTTCCTTGAGTACCCACTGGGGGATGCCTTGGTAAAGGAAGCAGGGGTGAACTTGCTATGTCATGGCAGTGCAAGATGAGCTGGACTTGAGCCTGCCGAAGCCAGTGCGACATAATCTGAGTATTGGGCCTGGCAGTCTCCAAGGCCTAATGGTCAAGAGAGAATAAATATTGTTTGTGATATTTTCTATAATCTATATATATGGAAATCTCATGAATGCCTCAACTGCTGAGTATCAATTATGTTGAGACAATTCTTGTGTTCATCCATGTCTTATCTTTAGATGTAATATGCCTATCCAGTTTGCTATTTCATATTCACGTTAGATATTACTAACAGGTATATCTCTCCATTTATATTGTAATATACTGTCATACCATTATATTGATTGTTGTCTGTTAAAAGTACTTGACTCTTCTTTTTCATGGATATTATGTGGTATTAATCCTATTTATGTTACTAAGAAAATTATTTCTCACTTTAGTGTGGTTTATATTTTCTTAGATGCCAATCTATCAAGTGACCCTAGAACTCCAGGCGGAGTGGATCCAGTTCCCACTCAGGGGATGGGTCTTCGTCATCCATAATATACGCATCATATCATGTGATGACATTGTTCGTGTTGTACTGGTATATTTTGTGTCCCCAGGAGAGCTGGAGTCCCACACATTCCCAGTGGGTGGAGTTGACCCTCATACTCCCCCGTTTGCATGAACAGAGGCCTAATTACTAATACTAACCCTTTTGTTATCTGGGGGACCTTCTTTTTGAATGGTTATAGGATAGATTCGCTTTTGATGTGATGTGACTTGTATGACCCTGTTCCCTTATGAGGGAACTCTTGAACTAATTTGTATAAGTTACAGTGTATTTTCGTTATTGTTATAGCCCGCTACACCATTAATTAAATTTTATTGTGAAGGAATAATTAAAATAGAAAAAATGATTAAACTCAAATAAGGAATTCTTCACAAATATATGAAAAAAAGAAGGGTATTAGAAGAGACATTACGTTTATGGTATCAGAGCAGGTCAATTTATCAATGCCTTTGGGTATGGTTACTAAGATCGATCTAGGTGAAGTCCTAAAAGAGTTAAGGCTACACCTTGTTTGGGGGTTAGTGTACAGATAAGAGATTACTAGTGTTTCCTTACCTGTATGCTAATTATGTCAGTACTATTATAAACAGGGGTGTTATATTTTTTTGTTTTCACTGTTGAGCTTGATCATCTCAATAATATTTATTTGTGTAAATAGGAAAATCATGACGACCCAATGAAATACTAATAGAAATTCAAATAGTACTGATGAGACTCTGTAGGGATTAGCCTTAGCTATTCGGGAGCAAGCCGTTGCTATGCACCGGATCCTGCAACACCTACAAGAAAATAGTTAGAACAAAAATAGAAGAAATAGGGATGAAAGAAGAGAAGAAACAACAAAATTTTTGTAAGAATTTACAAAATGAAAAGAAACCTGCCCCTTATCAACTCAAATCAAATAATACCATGGTATGTAAAAAGTGTGGGAAGCAACATTTTGGTAAGCCGTGTTTTCTAGGACCTCCTACTTGTTATAAGTATGGTCAGATGGGACATTTCATCAAAAATTGTCCATAATGGAAAAAGGAGCAAAATCCAACCCAACCACAACATCAAGGGAAGGTCTATTCCTTAGATAAAAGAGATGTGGCTCAGTCGTCTAGATTGATACAAGGTACATGCTATATTAAAAATAATGTTTTACCTATATTATTTAATTCTGGAGCTACCCATCCATTTATATTTCTAGATTATGTAACGAATTTGCAACTCTCTACCTCTATTTTACCCTATAACCTTGTTGTGATTACCCCTACTGAAAAGGTTATTACTTTCCATGTTTGCTGAAATTGTCCTATCGATGTTTGTGGACAAGATTTTGTTGTTGACCTTATATGTTTACCTATGACGGATCTTGCTATCATTTTGGGAATGGATTGGCTATCTGTTAACCATGTCACACTTGACTGTCATAATAAGACTATTTTTATTCCTCCAAAGATCTCTACCAATTCCTATGGGAAGGAAGATGATTTAATGAATGTAGAAATCTCCCTTTTGAATTTATTAGAGGTTAAAGTAGAGATAACTCAAATTCTTATGGTTTGTGAGTTTTTTGAAGTCTTTCTAGATGAATTCCAAGTTTACCCCCTAAAAGAGAAATAGAATTTTTCATTGACCTTCTACCTAGAACGGGACCAATTTCCATTACTCCTTATAGGATATCTCCTCTTGAATTGTAAGAGATAAAAAGCCAAATCAATGAATTATTAGAAAAGAAATTTATTAGGCCTAGTGTTTCACCTTAGGGAGCACTAGTGTTGTTTGTGCCTAAGAAAGATGGGAGCCTTAGGTTATGTATCGATTATAGATAATTGAATAAGGAAACCATCAAGAATAAATACCCTCTTCCAAGAATAGATAACCTAATTGATCAACTTAAAAGAGCCTCTATCTTTTCCAAAATAGACTTAAAATCTGGATACCATCAAATTCAAGTAAGAGAAGAAGATATCCCTAAAATTGCTTTTAGAACTAGATATAGTCATTATGAGTTCTTGGTAATGCCATTTGGACTCACCAATGCACCTGCAGTGTTTATGGACACTGATTAGAAATGGTTAAGGAAGAAGACAATTCCTTTGGTGAAAGTGGCATGGGAAGGAATGACACCCGAAGAAGCAACTTGGGAAATGGAAGAAGAGATGCGACAGAAATATCCAGAATAATTTAATTAAGGTACATACTTCAAATTTTTAACACAATTTCTTTTTAGGAGGGGAGAAATGTAACATCCCTAAAATTAAGATTTTTTAATTATTTAGTATTTTATGTAATGAATTTATTAAGCCTTAATAAAAAGAATTTGAACGAAATAGCTTCGTATATGAGAAGTATAAGCTGAATAGGACCCATAGGAATTTTTGAGATTTTAAGGGGTCCAGGGGCAAAATTGTCATTTGCCACCCGGACAAACTTTGATAAATTTTTCTAGAAAGAATGGGAATATCAGGGGAATAAATAACCCCTGAAACTCTTTCAAGGTTTCTTAGCCCTTTAGCTATTTCTATTTCTATAATTTTTATAGCTTCTTTTTCTATCTAGCTCATGGTTACTAATCGGGCTAACCAGATTCTAGACCAGATACCGGCCGACCATCCGGACAACGTGGTGTCATTAGACCTGTCTTGTTAAACTGAGTTTAACCATGGGTCATGGATTTATGAGATTCTTGCCCTATTTTTTGATATTTATGCCTAAAGCCACGAATAGAGGGCGAAACTAGAGTTCCCTAAACTTTTCGGGCAATTTTTGCATTTTAGTCCTCGGCTCCTTCATACTTGACTTCGAAGATTCTTTGGGACCTTTTAGAAACATTAAACGGGACCCACATAGGGACAAATAATATTAAAATATAGCAGAGAACTTAGAAATAATTTTAGTCCCATGCAGTCGCAGTCTTATCTCACACTGTGCTGCATTACTACTTGTCTCTACATTACATGAGACATCTCGGAATGGTTTGAGTATGACTGCCAAGGAGAATTAGGGCTCACATACTCTCTCTATCAAGCCTCTTCATGACAATAAGATCATCGTTCATATCTAGGGCTTGCTATTGACCCCAGCGAGCTATCATATCTTATAAAACTCTAATCGTCGGATCTCTTAGCTCTGCTCAAGCCATCTTAGAGGCCAACCATTCCTGATGTTCACTATCTACTCCAAGATCCTTCTACAACTTACATGTCATAAACATAGCCACAAACTATTTTCACATATCCAAAACGTCTCATATAAGGCTTTACATATCTACACAAGCCTTTGTGTAGCCTTATTACTACATTATCAAGCCAAATCCAACCTAAAAAAGCTTGGAACTTTGCTTTGATACCAATAAATGTAACACCATGAATTTCTAGCTTGTCTTATGCTAATCTCATGCCTTTTGCCATGCATCTCATAAAGGAAGCAAGAAATTGCATTTTAAAAAAGTGAATAAATTTGTGTTGCGCTATGCATAGAATTTTCATTCAGTGTTCTATAGACCATGTGGGCTCATGTATAACATTCTCATATTTAATTCCATAGATACAACTTAAATCCATCACCACAAGTGGGCTAGAACTTGTGCAAGGTAAGAGACACACAAAATTCCATAAGGTAGCCTCGGCTAGAATTTTTCCTTTCCTATCACAAACTTTAAAAAATCATAACTCATGTTAGAAAACTCAAAATCACAAATTCTTTGCCATTATGGAAAGCTATAGATATTTACTTTATGCTAAAAATATGTTCAGTTCATGAAACATCAAGTAGAAGATGTTTGACATTCAAAAAGCACCCAAGGTTGCAGCTGCCTGGGCTACTATCATATCTTACTGTCATAAAATTTAGAAATTCATAAATAATTCAAAAAAATTCCAAATCATGTAAACTTGGTCAATATGAGAAGCTAAAGATGCTAGCTTTAATGGAAAAATACTTTCAGATCATGCAAAGTCCATTTAGTAACTAAATTATGATGGAACAGTACTGGAAGTCTAGTGGCATTACTAGTATTGAAATGGAACTTCAAAAATTCATAACTCTCTGCTCAGACCTCCAAATATGGTGATCTTAGTGGCGACAGAAAGCTTATAACCTCTAGGTTATGCTTGTAAAATTTCACAAGCATTAGACTCTATTTGTCTATTAGATGATATAGAATACAAAATTGACCATATGAATAGTGCATTAAATCAAAACCAGAAAATTTTCCAACTTTGAAAATTCATAATTATTTCTATAGAACTCTGATTTTTCTGCACTTTAGCTTCCAAAAAAGCTCTCATTGAGTCCTACATGTCTACAAAATTTCATGGGAAGATTCATTCATTTGGATAGTTTGTGTCATAGGGTTCCGGTTGGGTCATTTTCATGGTCATAACTAGCCTCAAGGTGTCCAAATTTGCTTCCCAAGCCTGTGTGGCCACTTGAGCATATGGGATTGCACCAAAATGACATTTTAAACTTGTCTCAAAGGTGTACAAACCTAGAATTTGAAAACTTAGACTCTCACCCCATGCCGTACACACATTTTCATAAAGCAAGTCTAGCCATTACATGTCCAAAAAGCATATTTCCATACATATAACCTTAAATCTCATTTGTACATGATACATTAGCATAATTATACATGTTTATAATATCATAGGGCATATGCAATAATAGATTACAACATTTGCCACTCATATGGCCTTAAAGAAACAAAATCCATGTACTTTGATGTCATACTTTCATCTTTGAAGTGGTTGGCTCCCATTTCCTTGTTTCTTTGGACCACCTAGCATGTTAGAACATTGGAGAGGAGGGAATGAGATTCAAAGAATCCTAATAGCTCATCCCCCTTTCAATCACACATAAAAGATACAAAACAAGTTTTACAAGTGCATGCATGGGGATATTGACATATGTGAGTATTCATAAAATATTCTTAGCAGTTGAACACATCATGTATAGCATACATAGGTTTGTCAAGTAAGTAGATTAGCTTTACCCATTCACTTGTGGATTTTGGACTTGCCTCACCCATATTCTTTAAGAGGTTTTTGACTCAACCTTACTCTTGGGAGTCAACCTCACTTTTGAGAGACTCTTTACTTTGTCTCAACTAACTTTAAGGATTCTTGTCTCATCCTCACCATGGTTAAGGGCTTTTAGCTTCACCACACTCAAGCAAACCAAGAAAAGCATATAAAACATCATCATGGTGCCATGAAATAAAGGCTCATACTAAAATACTTTTCATAGCTTAAAACATACTTACATATACTCAAAGACAGTGTAAGCACACATTCATACATGAGGGAAGGTGGAGAGAGCTACCTTGCTTGCATTTACACACTTTTTCCTTAAGTCTTGAGCCCTCTCCTTTGATCTCACGCACCCAAGAAGGTGGAGATCATTTCTCTTGGCCTAGACACATTATATGGAAGCTAATTAGGTTTATGGAGTTAATTTTAAAGCTACACATCTTCCTTAATTACTAACTTGGTCTATTAACCCCTTTATGGTTCCAAAAATGCACCTAATGAAGCAAAACCTATCAAATGAGTTTCAGGCTCCATTCTTTCCTTTCATATATGATTCTTAACTCCTTTTAAGCCTCTTAGAGTCATTACACAATGAAAATAAAGAGTCTAACTACATGTTACTTTTTTAGGTCATATTATGGAACATACAAGGCCTTCTCACTTTTTATGGTTTCTAAAAATTTTCTAAGGCTTCCTCTCATACTCTCCCATCATATAGGACACAAAAATAAGCTTAGAACAAATTAAAACTACTCTTAGGTGCCATTTTACTATAAGCTGAAGCATATACTCTTCTTGGCATCCTTAGAGTTTCTTTGCTTCCTTTGATGGGAGAATCATGTAGAATGCTCTCTTGGTGTTTTAGGAACTCATATGAACACTTAAACATCATAAAATATGGCTAGGGTTCATGGTAGAGTTCAAAGTGCAATCAAAACCCTAAATTTCATAACTTGCGTTCTAAATCTCTCTTTTCAATTCTAGTTGTATATTCTTAATCCTCACACTCCATAACCATTGGTTCATCAAGAACACATAAAGAAAAACTCTCCTCCTCACTTTTTCTCTCTAAATCAAAGCTTAAATGGCTTGAAAACACAAGATTTTGCAAGTGTTTCAAGTGAAATCTTACCTTAAAATAGAGCTCTCTTTGCATAGATTGTTTTCCATCGATTGATTTCTTGAAAAGAGTTCCTTTTGGGCTTGGGTTAGACCTGAATCTTCAAGTTTTCAAGAAAAGAAAATCACCATTAGAGAGCTCTTAGATAGATGAACAACTTTCCTAACTAGCGCAAGATGAAACGGGGCCGTTTACTTACCTAAACAGAAGCTTAAACTTCTTCTCTCTCTCCCCTCTTAATGTCACACCATTGCTGCCCATTTCTGCAAATGGAAGTTTGGAGAAGGTGATGAGGTGTAATCTTACTCAAGAAGCCTCTTTTATAATTTTTTAAAATGACCATTTTGCCCTTATACACCTATTTGCTTCATTTAGGATCATTTTATTTCTTTTTTGTAGAACCGTCTTTTCCATCATGAAATCTAGGTCCGTTCATTCATAAAATGCCTTTGGTTTCATCCAAATTGGATTAAAAAGCTTCCCGAATAAATTAGTCAAGGTCAACCAATGTTGGAAAACATCTACTGGAGGGGCTTTAGCTATCCCGGGGTTTCCCATGGTTTTCAAGGCCTCTAAGAACCTCAAAGAATTCAAAATTTTCATTTAAAAAGCCCTCTTATGTGAATTTCAAAATTTGCTCAAAATGATGAAAATATCCTTATGTTTCGTCAACCTTTCGTTCAAATTTGTTTCTTCATTCTAGCTCCGTTTTCCTTTCTGTCTGAGCCTGGGATTCTCATTTTTAGGAGACTAGAATGCTTCTTAAATTTTTTAGGACCTTAACCAATTCAGTTCTGGGGACTTCCTTTTGCACCCGGTGAGTTTCGTTCGTTTACGAAAAAATCGTATGTTACGTTTCTCGCATTTTCAGAAAACCGGATGTTATACTGAGTGTGGTTAACATCTCTGGTAGGAGAGAGGCTATACACTGGTCCCTTCTCATTTCGCTTACAAGTACTATAAAGGACTCAGGCTATGCATACTAAACTCGTGCCATCTGAATATGAACATTTCTTACTATTAGCACGTTCTTTTATATATTACTATTCTTTATTAGGGATTCCTTTCTGCATGCTTTTCTCATTATTATGATCTTATTGGAATCCATTTGCCTCTCTTTTCTGACTTATCTTGTTATCTAACTAACTAGAATACCTTTTGATTATTGGGACACTTTGATTATTGATGCCATTGTTTGCTACGCACTCAAGTTACATTGCTACTGGGTTGGCCAGACCTAATGTCATGTAACCCTTGTTGCAAGTAAACCATTACATCAAACACTAATACAAGGGTGCCTCACGACTGAGCTCAAAGCCACTATCGTTAGAATATTACAAGTTTCCCAATAATCTAAAGTGTCCCTCTTATACTTTTCTATGCTTGCCCTATTCTCGTAGGATACTCGAGAAAATAGGATTCTTTCTCTACATCATCCTGAGATCACTTACATTACCCTACTGTTCTTGACTTCAGGCACTATCATGCTAAAAGGGCATCTATGCCAAGGACAAGTGTGCTTTCTTAAGTACTCAAGCACATCAATTTTATATTTATTTTCAATCTGCTATATTCTCGGCTTGAACACTGTCATATATTCTTTCTCTTTTTAGCTTTCTTATCCTTTTACATAAGTAAAAGTGTAATATCTGGTTCTTTGAAAATGAGAGATAATGTTATGAGACTATTAGAATGTATATTGAGTATGAAGTAGGGTAGCAAACTTAGTTAATTTAAGGGCTAAGATAACATCTCATCACCTGGGTCGAAGATCTTATCGACAAGATCCTATAATCTATAGTGCAAATGTTGAGACCTTGTAGACAAGGTTTTCACCAGCAAGAACAAGGTCTTCTTGTATAATGTGTTAAAACTTGTATGGCATGGAATTAGGTATAGAGGGCTTTTTAAATGAAAGTTTTGAGTTTTCCAAGGTTCCTAGAGGCCCTGAAAACTATAGGAAGGCCCGAGACAACTAAAGCCCCTCCTGTGGACGTTTGCTAATATCGGTTAACCCAAACTTTGATTGATTTGTTCAGGAAGGTTTTAGCTCCAATTTGAGTGATTCCAAAGGCATTTTACTAAATTAGGAACCTAAATTTTATAATAGAGAAGACAGTTCTCAAAAAGGGGCTAAAAGAAAGCCAAAACAAAATTGCCATTACGGAAGGATAAAATTAGAATTTTTGAAAAAGCATGTTTCTAGAAGCTCCCACACACTTCTCCTTTCTTCTCCCATCTTCTTAAGCATGAAATTTCTGCCCAAAATATAGAATATGATCTGCTCTCTTAGGCTCACAAGAAGGGGAAGAAAAGGAGGAGAAAAATCAAGAAAAAGGTATAGATTCTTGGTAGTTTTCTATGCTTTCTTCCATCCAAACCTTCTATCCTCTATTCTCCTTTATTTCCTTTGATTAAAATGAAGTTTTCAAATCTATTTTAAGGGAGATATTAAGGGAAAATTTTATATTTGAAGAGAGGAGGTTGGAGAAAGCAAGATTCAAGTGAGAAAAAGCAAGAAAACTAGGTAATTTCTCTTCCTATAGTTGCTACCTTTGATTCCTCTGCTCCTCGATTTTGCCTAACATGAGAAACCCAAGGAGGACTTGATTTTTAGGCAGAACCAAGGATAAATCTAAGGAAAAAGAGTATGGAGATTAAGAATATGCAAAGGGAATAAACAAAAGCCCATTAGATTTCAAGATGCAATTTCTAGGGTTTCAATTGCACCTTATAAAATCTGATTTTGTATGATGATTCTTAGGCCTAAACAAGAGTTTAAATGAGCTCCCAAGATCCCTAAGAGGCTCTTCATATGCATCCTCCCTTGAGAAAACAAAGCAAACTCCAAAAAGCTCCATTTCTCCCATAGCCTCGGCCTAAAAGGATTTGTGTAGCAAGGGAGTGTTTTAAATTCTTCTAAACCCATTTTGAGTCATATATGATGAATGAATATGAGGAGAAGCCTTGGGAGAAATTTAGAACCCTAGAAAGTGAGTTAGTACTTTATGTTTCATATTATGACCTAAAGAAGCAACATGTAGTTAGACTCTTGGTTTTAATTGTGTGATGACTCTAAGAGGCTTAAAAGGTGTCAAAAATCATATTTGAAAGAAAAGAATGGAGCCTAGAATTTATTTGAGGGGTATTGCTTTATTAGGTGTAATTATGAAACCATAATGAGGTTTATAGATCAAGGTAGAGTTCAAGCAAGTGTGTGGCCTTAAAATTAATTCCATGAACTTAATTGGCTTCCATAAATTGTGTTTAGGCCAAGAGAAAACTTCTCACACTTTTGTGTGTGTGTGGCCGAAAAGGGGACCTTGGATTCAAAGGGAAAAGTGTGTAATTATGTACAAGGTAGCTCTCTCCACCTTCTCTTCTGCATGGATGTGTGCTTAGCTTGTCTTTGAATGTGTGTATGTGTATTTTTAAGCAATGAAAAGTGTTCTAGCATGACTTTAATTTCATGGTGCCATGATGTTATAATATGCTCTTATTGTTAGAGATTGTGCCCCAGGCCAATTATTGTATTGCGAACATTATTTTTATTATGAAATAAGAGTTTTTTTTATTACATTATTATATTATTTGCATGTTTATATATAGTAATATCCATGGATAAATCATTTTTTTGAATTATCCAAAATATTCCTAATCAATCATCCTTGTGGGAAGAAC
Organism: Erythrophleum ivorense; assembly: GCA_026724425.1. Classification (NCBI taxonomy): domain Eukaryota; kingdom Viridiplantae; phylum Streptophyta; class Magnoliopsida; order Fabales; family Fabaceae; genus Erythrophleum; species Erythrophleum ivorense. Next base: position 40,822 of record JAIUCV010001504.1, on the reverse strand, counting down.
GATGAATTAAGATTAGTATGATTTTGATTAATTAAGTGTTAATCATGTATGATGATATGAATCAAAATCATAGGCATGTGTTAGAAAACAGGACGCTGGATAGACCCATCATGAGATAAGCTACATGGATTAGGTCATAAGTTTATCTCATATATAACCATGTCATTGATCCCTTGGACCTGAGATCACCATAGATTCCTACATGAAGGACACTGTACTTTGGCATAGTCTAATGTCACCTTTGACCGGGTGATTATAAAGACTATGATCAGGTATAATGGAATCCATGCAGAGGAAGATGAGTGGTCAAGATGGAATTTGTCCCTCTAATTAATAGAGAGATATCTCTGGGCCCCTCGATGAGTGTGACTGAGAAATGCATGGCCATGCTCAGATGGAAAGAGTTCCATCTTATATCAGTTTGCTCGAAGATCGAGAAAGTTATGATCGAGCAAGTTGAGGCTGACATTTTCATGCCTCATACTCGATCTAGATATCGTGTGACAAAAGGGATATGATAGGGTTATAAGATAGGTTGCATCGGATCACCGATTCCATATGATTTGGGTAGTCACAATGTCTTGCTAGAGGCCGCTTGTGATTTGTGGGTTAAACAGTGCAGTTGGCCCACTGCCAACATCATATGAGCCTGCAGGGTCGCATACAAGAACGAACCAACTCGAGCTAAAATATCCATATTCATTGAATCATAAATGTGTCTAGATTCAATGAATATCTAGGATGGAGGAATTATTTATATATATAAATATAAATAATTAAATGTGAAATATATTATATATATGTATATTATATTTGATATTATATATATGTATATATATATGAATTAATTTAAATTTGATTCTATCAGATAGATTTAAATTTAAACTAATCAGATAATTTAAATTAAGCCCTAAATATTGTTAGTTTAAATTTAAACTATAAGATAGATTTGAATTTAAACTAATAGATATATTTAATTAATTTTGATTAATTAAATATATCTGAAACTCTAGTCTATAAATAGGGGTTTCCATATTAGAAAATATAGCTAGAGCTGCCTCCAAAATCCTTAGAGAGAGGGACACCGTACGGACATCGTACGGAATTATACGAAAATGTTGGACGGACTGTACAAACACTCCAAAATCCTTAGAGAGAGACACCGTACGGACATCGTACGGAATTATACGAAACAACGTACAAACTGTATGGGGATTGTACAGATAGGCTCCTAGCATACCGTTTGAGTTGCTGAACCCCGTTCATGTGGATACCAGTAGAGGGAGTTGATCTGCGGTCTGTTCCTGTGATCCAAACAAAAGTAAATAACAAACTCAATCGACAGAAAAGGTAATTCTCTGAACCTATTCGGTTTAAGCGATTTTGACAGATCCTTGGTGGGAATTAGAATAAAAAATTTAAACGTTTCCACTGTGTGCCTCCCATAATTCCCAACAGTGGTATCAGAGCCACGTCAAAAATTACTTAAATTGAGTACTTGTGTGTTCTAAGAATTTTATCTTATAATCAATTTTTCGCATGTGCTAATATAAGATATGTATGTGATATTGATTTGATCAAATTATTTTAAAAGCATGAAATCTAAGCGTAGTGGTCCTTTTAATGAATTCATTCATATATATGATATATGTATAGTTTTCAATGTGATTGGAAATATGATTATTAATTTGTTACGTATGTATATATATTTTTGATATATTTTGTACAGATTATATTCTATTTTAATTCAAATTTGTTTCGCTATGTATGTGACGCACTAAATGAATCTGCCATTGCTATCTAATCCTAGCATAACATAATCTAATTTAAAATTAATTCACTAAATTTAAAAGCCTTTCATATGAGATGAGATGTTTGTAACATGTGTGTTGTGATTTGCTTGGATGGGTATGGTGCATGATATGGCCCTAGGATGCTTATGGTTTGTAATTTTAAAAAAAAAAAACAATACAGCCTGCGTGTCGTGCCTCTCTCTATTCATTTTGAATGTACATTCTTTTCTCATCTCACACTCCCCTCAAATGTTCAAATGAGGTTTCTCTTTGTATATATATAGATTTTATCTTAGAGGAATCCTCTCATTGGCTTGGGAGGAGATAGGATAGATGGGCCATATTGTGTCACATTTATTTTAAGACTTGTGATGAGATCATATGCATGTATGCTATCGTAGTATATAATTTTGTGACAACTAGTTTTATGAAATAATGAAATAAAATACCTCGTGTAAAATTTTAAGTTGCAATGCCGCCCACTAATGAACATTTACCAAGACTTTGATCACCTGACTATAGGTTCCACCAAAGTGGGATACATTTAGGTTATTTTAGTAAGGTAGCTTGCGTAATGGTGATACTCATAAGTTTCATAGTGGTTTGACTTAATTGAAACTATCAAAATGATTTTGAGTCTCAAGGCATTAGATGTGATTAAATATGACGAATCATGTATGAATGAATTCTATAAAAGATCTAAGAGTTACATGTAATGTAATTAGTAAACGAGTTACCTACCTAAATAGCTTAATTTTAAGCGTCTTGCCAAAGCAGACTTATAATTAAGTGAAATATGGGTCTTAGTTCGCTAAATTAAATTGAGGGTTATTTTTAGTGGAAAGTTATTAATTTGATTTTTTGTATATTCTGTTGTAGAAAAAATGTCAACAAATAACTCTGCTGCACTATCATTGCGATTTGTCCTTAAAAAGGACAAACTTAATGGGACAAACTTTCTTGACTGGTTTAGGAACTTAAGAATTGTTCTCAAACAGGAAAGAAAGCTATATGTCCTAGATGAGCCCATTCCTGAGGAGCCTGTAGCCAATGCTCCAAGAGCACAGAAGGATGCCCACACCAAGCATCTCAATGATTCTGTGGATGTGGGATGCCTGATGTTAGCCACCATGGTCCCAGAACTTCAGAGAGATCTGGAACTTATGGAAGCTTATGAGATGATTGTGTATCTCAAGGAAATGTTCCAACAACAGGCAAGGCAGGAAAGATTTGAAACCACCAAGGCCTTGCATTCCTGCAAAATGGCTGAAGGTGCATCAGTTAGCACTCATGTTTTAAAGATGAAAAGCTACCTTGATCACCTTGAGAAGCTCAGATTTCCCATAAGTCAAGAGTTATCTATAGATTTGATCTTAAACTCACTCCTTGAAAGTTATGACCAGTTTGTCATAAACTACAATATGAACAACATGGAGAAGTCTGTTTCTGAACTGCATGGGATGCTTAAAACTGCTGAGCAAAATATTAAGAAAAATCCAAGCTCTGTTTTAATGGTTCAGAAAAGTAAAGGAATGAAAAAGAAAGGCAAAGGCAAAGGAAATGGCCCGAACAATAAGTTCAAAAACCAAAACAAGCCCAAACCCAAGCCTGAAGCCAAGAAGGCAAAACCTCCCAAGGAAGGAGTTTGTTTCTTTTGCAATGAGCTCAGTCATTGGAAGAGAAACTGCAAGCTCGACCTGGAAGATCTAAAGAAAAAGAAGAATAGCGGGGCTATTCCTTCAGGTATCTATGTTATAGAAATTAATCTTTCTACTTCTCCTTTGTGGGTATTAGATACTGCATGTGGAACTCACATTTGTACAAATGTGCAAGGTCTTAAAAGGAGTAGGAAGTTGAAAAAGGGCGAAGTAGACCTACGAGTTGGAAATAGAGCAAGAGTTGCTACTTTAGTTGTAGGCACTTATGAAATAAATTTGCCCAGTAGGCTTTTGTTAATTTTGAACAATTGCTATTATGTTCCTGCTTTGAATAGTAACATTGTTCCACTTTCTTATTTGGATAAGGAAGGTTTTATTTCAATTATTGGGAATAATAAATGTTTAATTTATCGTAATGACATTTTTTATGTGGATGGTGATTTGCATAGTGGTCATTATTACTTAAATCTTAATGCTCCCAATAATCAAGATATCTATAACATAACTACCAAGAGGATCAAAACTAATGACTTGAATCCAGCCTATCTTTGGCACTGTCGTCTAGGCCACATAAATGAGAAACGCATTTCAAAACTCCATCAAGATAGACTTCTGAAATCATTTGATTTTGAATCATTTGACACATGTGAATCTTGTATATTGGGAAAGATGACTAAGGCACCTTTCACTGGACATAATGAGCGGGCCACTGACTTATTGGGCTTAGTACATACCGATGTATGTGGTCCACTAAGTACAACTGTTAGAGGAGGCCACTTGTACTTCATTACTTTTATAGATGACTATAGTAGATATGGTTACATCTATTTAATGAAACACAAATCTGAAGCTTTTGAAATGTTCAAAACATTCCAAAATGAGGTACAGAATTAGCTTAGCAAAACTATTAAAGCACTTCGATTCGATCGAGGCGGTGAATATTTGAGCCAAGAGTTTATTGACCATTTTAAAAATTGTAGTATTGTCTCACAATTGACCCCACCAGGAACACCATAATGGAATGGCATTTCTAAACGAAGGAACTAAACCTTATTAGATATGGTTCGTTCCATGATGAGTCAAACGGATCTTCTACCATCCTTTTGGGGCTATGCATTAGAAACAACTGTATTTGCACTAAACCGTGTTCCATCTAAGGTGGTTGAAAAGACACCATATGAGATATGGACTAGGAAAAAGCCCACTTTATCTTTTCTCAAGATTTAGGGATGCGAGGCATATGTCAAGCAACAGGCCTCAGATACGTTAGCACCCAAATCCATAAAATGCCTTTTTTTGGGGTATCCTAAGGAAACAAAGGGATACTACTTCTATAACCCTAACGAGAATAAATTATTTATTGCTCAGAATGGTATCTTTTTAGAGAGAATTTATCTCTAAGAGAACCAGTAGGAGTAAGATACATCTTGAAGAAGTTCGAGAGCCACAAAATCGCATGGAACCGGAGATGGAAAATCGAGAAGAGTCACAACAAGTTGTTGAGCCTACTCAAGTAACACAAGGCCCATGAAGGTCTGATAGGACACGACATCAGCCTCAAAGATATCGTGATGTGTTGCTCATTAATCAAGATAAGCCAACCACCTATCAAGAGGCCATAATGGGATCAGACTCTAAGAAATGGCTAGAAGCTATAAAGTTTGAGATGCAATCCATGTATGACAATCAGGTATAGACCTTGATTGACCCACCTGAAGGTATAAAAGCCATAGGGTGCAAGTGGGTTTTCAAGAAGAAAACTGACATGGATGGCCAAGTGCATACCTTCAAGGCATGATTGGTTGCAAAAGGATTTAAACAAACACATGGTATAGACTATGATGAAACCTTTTAACTAGTCGTTATGATCAAATCAATCAGGATCCTTCTCGCCATTGTTGCATACTATGATTATGAGATTTGGCAAATGGACGTGAAAACAGCATTCCTTAATGGAAAGCTGCTTGAGGATGTGTATATGACACAACCTGAAGGTTTTATGCATCGAGAGGATTATGGGAAGGTTTGCAAGCTTCAAAAATCCATTTATGGATTGAAGCAAGCATATCGGAGTTGGAATCATCGTTTTGATGAAGTAGTTAAAGATTTTGGTTTTATCCAAAATGTTGATGAACCTTGTGTTTACAAGAAAGTTAGTGGGGGCACAATTATATTTCTAGTGCTTTATGTTGATGACATCCTACTTATTGGAAATGACATTCCTACCTTGCAGATTGTCAAGTCTTAGTTAGGAAAATGTTTCTCAATGAAAGACTTTGGCGAGGCCAATTACATCCTTGGGATTAGGATCTATAGAGATAGATCTAAGAGGCTAATCGGTCTAAGTCAATGCACCTACATAGACAAGGTATTGTATAGATTTAGTATGCAAGATTCAAAAAGGGGTTTTGTACCTATGTCTCATGGCATCAATCTCAGCAAGACTTAGTGTCCTAGTACATGTGATGAGCGACAACGCATGAGTAAGATTCCATATGCCTCAGCTATTGGATCTATCATGTATGCCATGTTATGCACTCGACCAGATGTCTCATATGCCTTGAGTATGACTAGTAGATTTCAATCAGATCCAGGTGAGAATCACTGGACTGCTGTCAAGAATATCCTAAAGTACTTGAGAAGAACTAAGGATGTATTCTTGGTGTATGGAGGATTAAATGACGAGCTTGTTGTAAACGGTTACACAGATGCAAGTCTTCAATCTGAAAAAGATGATTCTAGATCACAACCAGGATTTGTATTCTGTTTGAATAGTGGAGCAGTAAGTTGGAAGAGCTCAAAGCAAAGCACTATGGCTGATTCTACAACAGAAGCTGAGTACCTAGCAGTATCAGATGCAGCTAAGGAAGCTGTTTGGATTAAAAAGTTTATTACTGAGCTAGGGGTGGTGCCTACCATCTCAAATCCAATAGATTTGTTCTATGACAATAATGGTGCAATAGCACAGGCTAAAGAGCCTAGATCACATCAAAGAACCAAATACATACTCAGGCGATATCACCTTATCAGAGAAATTATTGATAGAGGTGATATAAAGATATGCAAAGTACTAACTGATGATAATGTTGCTGATCCTCTTACTAAGCCGCTTGCACAGGCTAAGCATGATCGTCATGTTAGGTCAATGGGTATTAGAAATATTAATGATTGAACCTAGTGCAAGTGGGAGTTGTTGAGATTGTGCCCTAGGCCAATTATTGTATTGCGAACATTATTTTTATTATGAAATAAGAGTTTTCTTTTTATAACATTATTATATTATTTGCATGTTTATATATAATAATATCCATGGATAAATCATTTTTTTTGGATTATCTAAAATATCCCTAATCAATCATCTTTGTGGGAAGAATGATGAATTAAGATTAGTATGATTTTGATTAATTAAGTGTTAATCATATATGATGATATGAATCAAAATCATAGGCATGTGTTAGAGAACAGGACGCTGGATAGACCCATCATGAGATAAGCTACATGGATTAGGTCATAAGTTTATCTCATATATAACCATGTCATTGATCCCTTGGACCTGAGTTCACTATAGATTCCTACATGAAGGACACTGTACTTTGGCATAGTCTAATGTCACCTTTGACCGGGTGATTATAAAGACTATGATCAAGCATAATGGAATCCATGCAGAGGAAGATGAGTGGTCAAGATGGAATTTATCCCTCTAATTAATAGAGAGATATCTCTGGGCCCCTCGATGAGTGTGACTGAGAAATGCATGGCCATGCTCAGATGGAAAGAGTTCCATCTTATATCAGTTTGCTCGAAGATCGAGAAAGTTATGATCGAGCAAGTTGAGGCTGACATTTCCATGCCTCATACTCGATCTAGATATCCTGTGACAAAAGGGATATGATAGGGTTATAAGATAGGTTGCATCGGATCACCGATTCCATATGATTTAGGTAGTCATAATGTCTTTCTAGAGGGCGCTTGTGATTTGTGGGTCAAACAGTGCAGTTGGCCTACTGCCAACATCATATGGGCCTGCAGGGTCGCACACAAGAACGGACTAACTCGAGCTAAAATATCCAAATTCATTGAATCATAAATGTGTCTAGATTCAATGAATATCTAGGATGGAGGAATTATTTATATATATAAATATAAATAATTAAATGTGAAATATATTATATATATATGTATATATATATGAATTAATTTAAATTTGATTCTATTAGATAGATTTAGATTTAAACTAATCAGATAATTTAAATTTAATTCTATCAGATAGATTTAAATTTAAACTAATCAAATAATTTAAAATTGATTTTATCAGATACATTTTAATTTAAACTAATCAGATAATTTAAATTTGATTCTATCAGATAGATTTAAATTTAAACTAATCAGATAATTTAAATTAAGCTCTAGATATTGTTAGTTTAAATTTAAACTATAAGATAGATTTGAATTTAAACTAATAGATATATTTAATTAATTTTGATTAATTAAATATATCTGAAACTCTAGTTTATAAATAGGGGTTTCCATATAAGAAAATATAGCTAGAGCTGCCTCCAAAATCCTTAGGGAGAGAGACACCGTACAGACATCTTACGGAATTATACGAACGTCGGACGGACTATACGGACACTCTAAAATCCTTAGAGAGAGACACTGTACGGACGTCGTACGAAATTGTACGAAACGTCATACGAAACTGTACGGGGCGGATTGTACGGATAAGTTGCTAGCACACCGTTTAAGTTGCTGAACCTCGTTCGTGTGGATACCAATAGAAGGAGCTGATCTGCGGTCAATTCCTGTGATCTAAACAAAAGTAAACAACAAACTCAATCGACAAAAAAGGTAATTCTCTGAACCTATTCGATTTAAGCGATTTTGACGGATCCTTGGTGGGAATTGGAATAAAGAATTAAAACATTTCCGCTATGTACCTCTCATAATTCCCAACACTTATGTGATGTTTTTTATGTGTGCTTGGATTTGCTTGAGTGTGGTGAGGCCAAGAACCCTTAGCCATAGTAAGGATGGGCCAAGAACCCTTGAGATTAGTTGAGACAAAGCAAAGAGTCTCCTAAAAGCAAGAGGGGCTCCCAAGAGTATGGTTGAGTCTAAGAATCTCTTAAAGAATTAGTGAAGCAAGTCCAATATCCACAAGAAATTGGGTGAGGCTAATCCACTTGCTTGGCAAGTCTTTGTATGCTATGTATGACTTTCTCAAGTGATGAAAATGTCTCTTGAATATTTGCACATGTCAATATGACCATACATGCATTTATGAGACTTGTTTGCATCCATTATGAATGATTGAATGGGAGATGAGTTATTGGGATTCTTTAAATCTCACCCCCCCCTTTCCAATGTTCAAATATGCTAGGTGAACCAAGAGAGCAAGGTAATGGAAGCCAAACAGCTTGAGGATGAGAGGATGACAACAAAGTGCTTGAATTTTGTTACTTTGAAACCGTACAATTGGCAAATAATGTAATCCATGGATGTATATGTATCATGATGTCATGAACACATCTAATTATGATAATATGTCATGTATGAATGAGAGAATATATTAGGTGACCATTAAAATGTGATTTGAACATGCCTTGGCAAATGAGTTTCTTGGATGACATTATGGAATTATGTATAAGTGTGGATGAGATGACCAAAATAAGATGCTTGAGGGTTGGGACCATTTTGGTAGCTTACACAAGTCCTAATTATGCTTTTAGACTTGCCCAAAAGGTGCTGAACCCCAAGGAAAGCCATTTGGACATTTTGGTATCTCTTATGAAGCTAAAATTGACCAATTTAGAACCCTATATCACTTTTTGTCCAAATGAGCTCTTCTTGATCTAAGATTTTGTATACAATTAGAATTTGTTGAGAATTTTTTGGGAAGATAAAGAACAGAATTGTTGAAGTTCCACAGAATATTTGATGAATTTTCAAAGTTGGCAAATTTTCTAGTTTTGGCCAAGTCACTATTTATACTGGTCTAAAAATGAAATTTGTCACACAGGGCTCAAATGATGTCCAATTGCCATAAAATTTTATACAAAGAAACTAGACATTCACAGTGACTTGTGCCAACTAGAAGTAGCTCATTTGGAAGTCTAGAGAGAGAGATTTAAATTTTTAAATATTCTATCCAGTATTAGGAACTTCAGCTGACTTCTATTACTATTTGATTGGATTTCGAGGTCTGGGCGTGCCTGAGCTAGTCTGGAGTTATTTTTTTCCTCTGGCTAACATCCACATCTTTCTAGATTGGTATCATTTATATGGATTGGATTTTTTTGAAATTAATTAGATATTTGTGAATTTTGCTACAAAATTTTGTAACAGCACTAGTGGACAGCCTAACCTTTAGACCATTTCACATGTTAAACGTCCTTTGTGTTGAATGTTATGGTTTGATCATATTTTTAGCATAAATTAGAAATTCATAGAATGGCAAAGAATACATGATTTTGATTTTTATAGAATTAGTTATGAGTTTCCAAAGTTTGTGACAGAAAAAAGGAAATTCTAGCCGAAAATGCAAACATGGGTTTTATGTTTTCCTTTGCTTTCCATAAGTTGTAGGCCAAATTTGATGATAGAAATGAGTTGTATTTATGTATTTAAGTATGAGAATGTGATATGTCACACCATATATTTTAGCTCATTTCATGATACTCATGTATCTCACATCATTAAGATTCTATGAGGGAGGTAGAAAAGTCTATTAAAATCATGCATTTAATTGCACTGCGTCATGCATAAAAATTTCATTTGGTGTCACATGCACTGTATGAGCTCATATCATACATTTTCATATTTAATTACATCAATCCAACTCCTTTTCATCATAAAATCATGCCCACAACTCATGGATATCAAAGAAGAGCTCAAAATAACCAAGTACATTTTCGGCCAGAATTGGCCCCTTTTCTGACCAAAATTTGGAAAAACATAAATAAATATCAAAAAATAAAAAATATAAATTCTTGGTCATTATGGAAAGCTAAAGATGTCTAATTCACACTAAAAATACACTTAGATCATAATATCCATCACAGAGGACATTTGACATCCGAAATGGTCCAGAGGTCAGGCTGCATTCTGGAACTGTCACAAAATTCTACAGATAATTTTGAAAATGTCTAATTAATTCCAAAAAAATCCAATCCATGAAAATGATACCAATATGGAAATTTGTGGATGTCAACTAGAGGAAAAAAATATTTTCATACCAGTTCATCAAGCCCATACCTCAAAATTTAATAGAACAGTAACTTAGGTCGGGCAAAACCCCTGGTACTGGGCAGAATGTTCAAAAATTCATATCTCCGTCTCTAGACCTCCAATTGAGGTGCTTATAATTTGAATGAGTTTCTGTGGATGTTTAGTTTCTTTGTGTAAAATTTCATGGGAATTGGACACCATTTGAGGCTCGTGTGACAAAATTCAATTTCGGACTAAATAAATAGTGTAGCAGACTAAAACTAGAAAAATTGCCAACTTTGAAAAATTCTCAAATATTCTGTAGACCTCCAAAACTTATGATATTTAGCTTCCCAAAAATCTCTTAATGAGACCTAATTATATGTCAAATCTCAGACCAATAATAACTCATTTGGATAAAAAGTGATATAGGGTTCTATTATAATAAATTTTGGCTCCATATAGGATATCAAAATTGCCAAATGGCTTTCCTTTGATTTTGGCACCTTTTGGGCAATTTTAAAAGCACATTTAAGACATATGGATATCAATCTTCTTCCTTCAATGTTGTTGGCTTCCATTACCATATCCACTTGGTCCACCTAGCATGTGAGATCATTGGAAAGGAGAGAATGAGATTCAAAGAATCCCAATAGCTCATCTCCCATTCAATCATACATAATATATGCAAACCAAGACTTACAAATGCATGCATGGATAAAATGGAAGTCATGAACATTTAAGAAGCAAGCTTGACATGTGAACAAATCATACAAGACATTGAAGAGCTCACTAAGTGTTTGGATTAGCTTCAAACTTTTTCTCATGGATTTTGGACTTGCCTCACCTATTCTTTAAGAGCTTTGGACTCAACCATACTCTTGAAAGCCCACTTTGCTTTTGGGAGACTCTTTACTTTGTCTCAAACAATCTCAAGGGTTCTTGGCTCATCCTCACCATGGTCAAGAGTTCTTGGACTCTCCACACTCAAGCAAACTCAATAAACATCATACATTCATTTGAAAAACATAACATGACATCATAAAATCATGGCATATAAAATTATGCTAGCATACTTTTCATGGTTTGAAAATATATATACACATATTCTAAGACAAGCTAAACACACATCCATGCATGAGAGAAGGTGGAGAGAGCTACCTTGCACATAATCACACACTTTTTCCTTGGATTTCAAGTCTCCTCTTTCGATCACACACCCACAAGCTTGTGGAGATGGTTTCTCTTGGCCTAGATACAATTTATGGGAGCCAATTAGGTTCATGAAACAATCTCTAAGGCCATACAATTTGCTTAGATGCTAGATTGCTCTATAAGCTCCATTATGGTCCATAAATGCACCTAATGTAGCAACACCCCTCAAATAAACTCTAAGCTCCATTCTTTCCTTTCAAATATGATTCTTGACTCCTTTTAAGCCTCTTGGAGTCATCACACAATTAAAACAAAGAGTCTAACATCATTTTTCTTTTTTAAGTCATAATATGGAACCTAAGGCACCAAATCACTTTCTATGAGTTCTAAATTTTTTCCAAGGCCTCCTTTCATTTTCATTCATCAAATATGACTCAAGAATGGACTTAGAAAAATTTAAAACTCTCCCTAGCTATAAGAACATGGTTTGACCGAGACTATGCATGGTTTAGGGTTCCTTTGAGTGTGCTTTGTTTTCTTGAAGGAGGAAGCTTGTTGGGAGCATCTTAGAGGTCTCAAAAACTCATTTAAACTCTTAATTAAACCTAGGAATCATCATACAAAATCATAATTTAGAAGGAACACTTAAAACCCTAGAATTTGCATCTTGAAATCTAACGGTTATTTTGTTGTTTTCTTTGCATATTCTTGTTCTTTTCCATCAAATACCTAAGATTCATGCTTGGTTGGGCTTGAAAATAAGATCCTCCTATAGCTCCTAGGGTTAGGCAAAACGGAGAAGAAGGGTGATGGAAGATATCAACCATAGGATGCAATTTTACCTTGTTTATTTGCTTAGTTTGGCTTGAATCTTGCTTTCTCCAAGCTCCTCTCTTCAAATCCGAAATTTTCCTTGAATTTCTCCCTTGAATCAGATTTATAAACTTCATTTTAATCAAAGGAAATCAAGGAGGATGAAGGAGAGGTGGTGTGGATGGAGAAAAGAATGAAAAACAACCATAAAATCATACCTTTAGCTTGGAATTTCTTCTCCTTCTCCTCTTCTCTTGGTGCGCCCAAAACCCTAGTCCTCTCTTTTGAAATTATGCAAAGTTTTCTGATTCCAAATGGGGGAGAAAGTGGGGCGCCACCTATATATGGGAGTAGGAAAGTGACTTTTTCAAAAATTCCAATTTTTCCCTTCATACTTTACATTTTCGTTTCTCCTTCGTTTTAGTTCTTTTTTTAGAACTGTCTTTTCCATTATAAAATTTAGGTTCCCAATTAAATAAAAGGCCTTGGGAATCATTCAAATCGGAGCTAAAACCTTTCTAAATGAACCCGTCAAAGTTTGGGCACACCAACATTAGAAAACGTCTACTGAAGGGAATTTAACTGTCTCGGGGCTTTCCATTATTTTCAGGGCCTCTGAGAACCCAGAGAACTCAAAACTTTTATTTAAAAAGCCCTCCTGTGTTAATTCCAACATTTTCTTAAAATTACAAAAATGCCATTATGTTTCGTAAGCTTTTCGTAAGAAATTGTTTCTTCATTCTAGCTCTATTTTTCTTTCCATCTGAGCTTGGGATTCTTATTTTTAGGAGTCTAGAATGCTTCCTATATTTTTTGGGACTTTAACTACATCATTTTGAGGGACTTCCTTTTGTATCTGGTGAGTTTCGTTTGTTAACGGAGAAACTGTACGTTACGTTTCTCATGTTTTCTTTCACTTTTAGAGAATCGGATGTTACATGATAGATGAATTCATATGGCCTATGGGACTTCAAAAGAAAAAAATTTTACCAGTATAGAAATGCATTTTAAGACATAGCCCCTATGCCATTATGTTGTTCTCCATAGAAATTATATGAGATAAGGTATGGGAATTGCATGAATTGAATCTTAAAAAATGGTGTTACATTTATTAGTATTAGAGCAAAGTTCCAGGCTCTCTCAGATTAGATTTGGCTTGAGGATGTAGCAATAGGGTTATGTAAAGGCTTGAATGGATAGGTAAAGTCTTATATGAGACATGTTGGGCGTATAAGTATAGTTTATGGCTTTGTTCATGATGAGTAAGTGGTAGAATGGTCTTGAAGTAGTTAGTGAACACTGGGAAAGAGTGGCCTTTAAAGCAGTTTGAGCAGAGTTGAGTGGTCTGAAGGCTAGAGCTTGATGAGATGTGATAGCTCGCTGGGATTAGTGGCAAACCCTAAATATAAACGATGAGAAATGATCTTGTTGATATGAAGAGGCTTGCTATAGAGAGTATGTAAGGCCTAATTATCCCTAGTAGTCATACTCAGGCCATTTCGAGATGTCCTGCTTAATGCAGAGACATGTAAGATGCAACACAATATGAAATGAGACTGCAGCTGCACGAGATTAGTCTAGAGGGGAAATGAGAAGAGAGTTACCCCCAGCCATAACACCTAAATGTCTAGATGAATTCTAGAGCCTAAAAGGATAATTCCTTCAAGCCAGAGGTTAAGTTATGAGCTACACCCTAGAGCCCAGGCGGCCCAAAGGTGATAGTTAGCTATTCATGAACGAAGCAAAAGGTAGAATCCTCTAGCTTGATAATAGGTTAGATATAAAGGCAATGAGGCTCGGGTTGGTAGCTAAAGATGAAAATCCAATCCTAGAAAAAGCAAACCAATTAGAGGCCTTTAGCCACGACCAATTCATTGCTTAGCTGCGGCCAATACTCAGATAGGAAACTAGGGTAAACCCGAGGCTAATTAGCTGTGGCGAATGGCAAATGAAATGCCTTGTTGGTCATATTTAGACCAACTTACGGGATGAGTTGATAAAGAATCAGATAATGCATAGAAAGCGAGAGCCCCTAGGATAAGTAAAGAAAAAGAGTAATGAATAGTTACGGAAGATTAGTAAGAAATCAATGGGCCTAGTAGTTAAGACTAAGGAAAGAGCTCAACCCAGAGAGGGTTAGACACAGGGATGGTAAGGTTGTTGAGACCTGCCTATAAGGTGTTGATTCCAACCTAGAATGTTGACCCTGTGAATACTATGATGAGCTAATATGATGAGTTTAAGGCCATGTAGACACTGCTAGGAAAACTTTGTTGACAAGGTCTTGAATTTTTCAAGGCAATATATGAGACTTTGTTGACAAGATCCTAGACATTATTGATAAGATGTTAACGTAGCCTTGAAATTTACATAAGGCAAGGCTACTAGTTGTGAGGCACGTAGTGAGTGGCCTAAAAAGGTGTACCTCATATGTAACACCTAGAGGTAAGTATGAGTAGCCCAGTGACAAAGGCCCAAAAGAAAATAAGGATAGTATAGAAAGAACTAAGTTATCGTGAGCTTATGAGTTAATAGGGCTTATAGCAAGCTACAGGTCTGATGAGATGGCTAGCCTAGACTGAGCATAAGCTAAAGCCTAAGGCAAATGACTAGTAGCATCATTTCAAGTGAGATATGTAAATGAATGGCTCAATGAAAGTTCTCCCTAGATCGAGAAGGGAAGAATGAGATATCTTGAGTTAGGGAAAACCACCCAGTAATGGTTAGTAAAATCCTCTAGATAGACCCCCCTTGAGTTAAAAAATATAGTGATAAAGGAAGCGAGAAAGAACTGAAAAAATAACCACAAAAGAGATACCTTCACTTTAGTAATGACTAAATGTATAGATTAAGCACAAAAAGGTAAATAGGTAGGGGTCCAATAGTTAATCAAACGATCTTCCTAATATAAGAATGATATAGGATTAAGGTACACGAGTAATTAGAGCACCCAGTAGAGCATAAGTTTTCAGTAAGATAGAATCCAGATGTTGAGAGTATGTGTTCCGAATTTGGTCAACAAAACCCTAAAAATAGCATACTTTGCTCTTGGGGTAAAGCTAAAGAGGCTGAACAGAGAGAAAGCCCAACTCTGATCCAAACGTAGAAATAAGCTAAGACAGACAATTAGTGCCTTAGTACCCTCAGGGAATCTCTAGGAAGCTAGAGACTGCTTAAGAAGGTGAGCCTCGTATTATGTAGAGAAAGAATGTAAGTTGAGAGTGTCATAAAATGAAATTCTTGAGATTATATGAAATAGAATTCTTCTTACCAAGGGATGGTCTAATTAAGAGCAAAGTAAAAGTATGAGGGAAAAAGTAGACCCCCTTGATGTTATAGAGAATGAATAAGTAAAGGAATCCCGAGAAAATACAGGCGCTCTTGAGCGTAAAGAGCCCGAATTAGCAACAGATACAGCTAGTAGTAGAACATCCATTTTCCTAAGTAAGAGGATAAAAGAGATAGAAATAGAAGATATGGCAGTGTTCAAGCCAAGGATATAATAGATTGAGAATAGATATTCAGTTAATGTGCTTAAGTACTTGATAAAGTACATGTGTCTTTGGCATACATGCCCTTCTAGCATGATAGTACCCAAAGTAAAAATAGTCAGGCAATGTAAAGTGATCTCGGGATGAAGTAGAGAAAGAATCCTATTTTCCCCGAGTATCCTATGAGACTAGGGCAAATAAAGAAAAATATGAGAAGAATATTTTAGATTATTAGTAAACTTGTAATATACAAGCGATAGTGGCTTTGAGCTCAATCATGAGGCACTCGTATATTTGTGTTTGATGTTATGGTTTGCTTGCAATAGAAGCTACATGATATTAAGTTTGGCTAACCTAGTAGTAATGTGGCTTAAGTGCGTAGTAAACGACGACATCAATCACCAAAGTGTCCCTATAATCGAAAGGTATCTGAGTTAAAGAACGAGATGAGTCAAAAAAGAAAGGTAAAGGGATTCTAGTAATATTAAAAAAGTAAGAAAAGCATGTAGAAAGGAATCCCCAGTAAAGAATGCTCAGATTTAGACAGCACGAGTTCAATATATATGATCTGAGTCCCTTATAGTACATGTAAATGAAATGAGTAGGGACCAATATATAGCCTCTCTCCTGCCAAAGATATTAACCACACTTAGTGTGTAAGATGCCCTAGTGCCAAAGCATTTAAAAATTGAATGTGGGCATAAATAGAAATTGCAGGATATGAGAGGAAGGTTAAAATGAGTACATGTAAAGTAAGTAAGTCAATAGAGTAAGAAAAGAAAGCCCGATGAGAAAAGGGCTGGAGTGAGAATCTGAGAATCCCATGAGGAGCGATGAATGAAAATTAAGATGCTTCTAAGTATTAGCATGATGGGATCCTAGAGAATCAGATGACACAGAACACTCTTCGCATGAAGAGCCCAATGTACTTCTGAGTTTAGCCTCAACTATTATGGGCGATAGCTACGGGACTTGATGAGCATGTAGTTTATTGTCAGATACAGTAATCTTAGGCTTTGACACCTCCCAAAGACAGATTGCAGTAGATCCTAACATAGCACAGCTGGTTACAGTAGACCCTAGTAGGGCTCTGAGAGGTCGCAGTAGACCCAGGGGTCACAGTAGATCCCACAGAGTTACAAAGAGCCATAGCCACAACATGAGAGTTCTCTGGTGAGATGATGGCTTGAGATAGTTTCACAGAGCACTTAGTCTTAGAGACCAGTATAGTTTCAATTAGCTTTTATCTCAGAGACTAGAGATCTCTTAAGTCTAGTAGACCGTTGCCATAGAGATATGAAGGCTTTACTTAAACAGTTAGGCCATTGACTAGATCTCTAGAGAGATAAGCATAGTGTATGAGATGAAGAAAGCAAGAAGTTAGCTTTCCAGAGTTAGAGCTAGATGAACCACTACCTAGCAAATAATAGCCCTAATCGAAGGATAGAAAGATCTCTACATGTTAGTTTATGTATTCAAAAAGGAGTCATGTGCAGTTTTTACTTGAGGTAAGTGGTACAGTATATCTCCAGTAAGCAAAACTGTGAGTATAGATATCATCCCACCAGAGCTAAGCAATAGTCAGTGGTAGTAACTCTTTGGTGCCAGTATAAGACACACATGTTAGGCTTATCAATATTGAAATGAGGGACTATAAAATGCTACTGTAAGTAAGTGAAGAAAGTGAGAAAAAATCCCTGCCTACAAAGATAGATATAGTAGTAAATAGAGAAACTAGGATCATTAAAAGTAGAAACTCCTCAAAGGAGCTATAATCTCAGTAAGTAATTAAGATGTGAGGCCTATGATAGAAAGAAATGTGAATTATAATCATAGGATGAGCTAGTAAAAAAGAACACAGAGATAAACAGTGGACAGTACATGTAAATAAGTAAATAGATAGACAGAAACCTTCGATGGCTGTAATGATCAGAGAAAAAGAGGAGACTTTATGAGAAGCCATTGAGAGAGGATATGGGAGACTTGATATGAAATAAGTTATCTCCCGAGATGTATACACGGGTCCACAGAAAGAAATTTTAACCCTTATGAACAGGATAAGACTAACCCGATATGATTGGTAAGCTCTCCCAGGATAGGGTTCCAGAGTTAGAGACTTCTTTCCCTTATGAGAAAAACAAGCATGTACTTTATAATAATAGAGTCTTCATTAAGGGCTATTAATAAAAATTCCCTAGCTGATAGAAAATTTGAACAAATGAAATCACTGAGAAAAGTGTATAAAGCCTAGAAGAAGGGAAAGAAAAGAGCAGTTAGCCACAAAAGAAAAGAGTAAGAGAAAAGTGTAGCCAAAATTTTGAAGATGAAATTTATTTAAGAGGGGAGAAATATAATATCTGGTTCTTTGAAAATGATAGATTATGTTATAAGACTATTAGAATGTATATTGAGCATGAAGTAGGGTAGTAGACCAAGTTAATTTAAGGGCTGAGATAACATCTCATCACCTAGGTCGAAGATCTTGTCAACAAGATCCTGTAATTTGTAGTGTAAATTCTGAGACCTTGTCGACAAGGTTTTTGCCAGCAAGTACAAGGTCTTCTTGTATAATGTGTTAAAACTTGTATGGCATAAAATTAGGTATGGAGAGCTTTTTAAATAAAAGTTTTGAGTTCCCTAAGGTTCCTAGAGGCCTTGAAAACTATGGGAAGGCCTAAGACAACTAAAGCCCCTCCGGTGGACGTTTTCCAATGCTGGTTAACCTGAACTTTGATTGATTCATTTGGGAAGGTTTTAGCTCCAATTCGAGTGATTACAAAGGCATTTTACTAAATTAGAAACCTAAATTTTATAATGGAGAAGACGGTTCTAAAAAATGAGCTAAAACGAAGCCAAAATGAAATTGCCATTACGAAAGGACAAAATTGAAATTTTTGAAAAAGTATGTTTTTAGAAGCTCCCACACACTTCTACTTTCTTCTCCCATCTTCTTAAGCACGAAATTGCTGTCCAAAATATATAATATGATATGCTCTCTTAGGCTCACAAGAAGGGGAAGAAAAGGAGGAGAAAAATCAAGAAAAGGTATGGATTCTTGGTAGTTTTCTATGCTTTCTTCCATCCAAATCTCCTCTCCTCCATTCTCCTTTGTTTCCTTTGATTAAAATGAAGTTTTCAAATCTATTTAAAGGAGATATTAAGGGGAAATTTCGGATTTGAAGAGAAGAGCTTGGAGAAAGCAAGATTCAAGTGAGAAAAAGCAAAAAAACTAGGTAATTTCTCTTCCTATGGTTGCTACCTTTAGTTCCTCTCCTTCTCCACTTCGCCTAACATGAGAAGCCCTAGGAGGACTTGATTTTTAGGTAGAACCAAGGATGAATCTAAGGAAAAAGAGTGTGGAGATTAAGAATATACAAAGGGAATTAACAAAAACCCATTAGATTTCAAGATGCAATATCTAGGGTTTCAATTGCACCTTATAAAATTTGATTTTGTATGATGATTCCTAAACCTAAATAAGAGTTTAAATGAGCTCCCAAGATCCCTTAAAGGCTCTCCATAAGCATCCTCCCTTGAGAAAATAGAGCAAACTCCAAAAAGCCCTAATTCTCCCATAGCCTCGCCCTAAAGGGATTTGTGTAGCTAGGGAGAGTTTTAAATTTTTCTAAGTCCATTTTGAGTCGTATATGATGAATGAATATGAGGGGAAGGCTTGGGAGAAATTTAGAAACCATAGAAAGTGAGTTAGTACTTTATGTTCCATATTATGACCTAAAGAAGAAACATATACTTAGACTCTTGATTTTAATTATGTGATGACTCCAAAAGACTTAAAAGAAGTCAAGAATCATATTTAAAAGGAAAGAATAGAGCCTAGAATTTATTTAAGGGGTGTTGCTTCATTAGGTGCAATTTTAGAACTATAATGAAGTTTATAGATCAAGGCAGAGTTCAAATAAGTGTGTGGCCTTAGAATTAATTCCATGAACCTAATTAGCTTCTATAAATTGTGTTTAGGCTAAGAGAAAACTTTTCCACACTTTTGTCAGTATGGGGCTGAAAAGAGGAGCTTGGATTCAAAGAGAAAAGTGTGTAATTGTGTATAAGGTAGCTCTCTCCACCTTCTCTCATGCATGGATGTGTGCTTAGCTTGTCTTTGAATGTGTGTATGTGTATTTTTAAGCCATGAAAAGTGTTTTAGCATGACTTTAATTCCATGGTGCCATGATGTTATAATATGCTCTTATATCATGTTTTTGATGTGTTCTTGGGTTTGCTTGAGTGTGGTAAAGTCAAAAACCTTTAGCCATAGTGAGGATGAGCTAAGAATCCTTGAGATTGGTTGAGACAAAGCAAAGAGTCACCCAAAAACAAGATAGGCTCCCAAGAGTATGGTTGAGTCCAAGAATCTCTTAAAGAATGGGTAAGACAAGTCCGATATCCACAAGAAATTTGATGAGGCTAATCAACTTGCTTGGCAAGCCTTTGTATGCTATGTATGACTTTCTCATTGATGAAAATGTCTCTTGAATGTTTGCACATGTCAATATGACCATACATGCATTTATGAGACTTTTTTGCATCCATTATGTATGATTGAATGGAAGATGAGTTATTGGGATTCTTTAAATCTCATCCCCTCTTCTCTAATGTTCTAACATACTAGGTGGACTAAGAGAGCAAGGTATTGGAAGCCAAACACCTTGAGGATGAGAGGATAACAACAAAGTGCTTGAATTTTGTTACTTTGAAATCATACAATTGAAAAATAATATAATCCATGGATGTGTATGTATCATGATGTCATGAACACATGTAATTATGATAATATGTCATGTATGAATGAGAGAATATGTTAGGTGACCATTAGAATGTGATTGGAACATGCCTTAGCAAATGAGCTTCTTGGATGACATTATGGAATTGTGTATAAGTGTGTATGAGATGACCAAAATAAGATGCACGAGAGTTGGGACCATTTGGGTAGCTTACACAAGTCCTAATTATGCTTTTAGACTTGCCCAAGAGATGCCGAACCCCAAGGAAAGCTATTTGGACATTTTGGCATCCCTTATAGAGTCAAAATTGACTAATTTAGAACCCTATATCACCTTTTGTCCAAATGAGCTCTTCTTGATCTAAGATTTTGTATGAAATTAGAATTTGTTGAAATCTTTTTGGGAAGCTAAAGAATAGAATTGTTGAAGGTTCACTAAATATTTGATGAATTTTCAAAAATGGCAAATTTTTTGGTTTTGGCCAAGTCACTGTTCATACTGGTCTGAAAATAAAATCTGTCACACAGAGACCAAATGATGTTCAATTGCCACGAAATTTTATATGGAGAGCTAGACATTCAGAGTGACTTGTGCTAACTAGAAAGCTCATTTGGACATCTAGAGAGGGGATATGAATTTTTAAAGATTTTGTCTAGTATCAGGAACTTCAGTCGACCTATGTTACTATTTGATTGGATTTTGAGATCTGGGGTGCCTGAGCTGGTCTAGAGTTATTTTTCCCTTTGGTTAACATCCACAGCTTTCTAGATTAGTATCATTTGCATAGATTGGATTTTTTTGGAATTAATTGGATATTTGTGAAGTTTGTTATAGAATTTTGTAACAGCACCAGTGGAGAGCCTGACCTCTAAACCATTTCACATGTCAAACGTCCTTTGTGTTGGATGTTATGGTTTGGTCATATTTTTAGCATAAATCATACATGTGTATATTCCTATAATGGCAAAGAACACATGATTTTTATTTTTATAGAATTAGTTATGATTTTTCAAAGTTTGTGATAGAAAAGAGGAAATTCTGGCCGAAAATGCAAACATGGGTTTTATGTGTTCCTTTACTTTCCACGAGTTGTAGGCCAAATTTGATGATAGAAATGAGTTGTATTTATGTATTTAAGTATGAGGATGTGATAGATGAATTCATATGGCCCACGGGACTCCGAAAGAAAAAAATTTTACTCGTATAGAAATGCATCTTGAGACATGGCCCCTATGCCATTATGTTGTTCTCCATTGAAATTATATAAGATGAGGTATGGAAATTGCATGAATTGGATCTTGAAAATATGGTGTTACGAAAAGGATGCTTAACTACTGGCTATCTCTATTACTAGTTCAGGTTTCTTTATGCTCAAGAGCACTTACATTTTTTCTAAGCTCCTCTTCTTGTTCACTTTCTGTAACATCAAGGGGGTCTAGACTGTCCCTCGGTAAGAAATTCTATTTCATGAAATCTCAAGAATTATATTCTATGGCACTCTCAACTTGCACTCTTTCCCTGCACAATGCAAAGCTCTCCTTCTTAGGCAGTCTCTAACTTCCTTAAAACTCTTCTTTGAGGGTATTAAGGCACTAACTGTTTGTCTTAGCTCATTTTATGTTCGGATTAGAGCTAGGCTTTCTCTCTGTTCAGCCACTTTAGCTTCATCCCCAGGAGCACAATGTACGAATTTTAGGGTTTTACTAACCCAATCCAGGACACGTACTCTCACTGTCCGGATTTTATCTTATCGAAGATTTATGCTCTACTATGTGCTCTAATCACTCACGTTCTTTAACCTTATATCATTCTCATATTAGAGAGCTCATCTGACTAACTATTGAACTCCTATCTATTTATTTTCTGGGTTCAGTCTATTTATTTAGCTATTATTAGAGTGAGGACATCTCTCTTGTGGATAGTTTCTTAGCTTTTCCTCACTTCCCTTGTCACTATACTTTACAATTTAGAGGGGTCTATCTAGGGGAATTTACTAATCACTACTGAGTGGCCTCCCCGACTCATGATGTTTTATCTTTTCTTTCTCGATCTAAGGAGAACTTTCACTGAGCTTCCTGTTAAATTAATTTTTCTTTTTACTCATCTCACCTGGACGATGCTACTGGTTACTTTCTATAAGCTTTAGCTCATACTTAGTCTAAGCTGCCTATTTCATTAGACTTGTAGCTTGTAATAACACAATGCTTTCTAAGCTATCTTCATTCTCTTCTGAGCTTATGTTACCGAGCTACTTGTCATACCTTATTTTATAACACTTTTTCTACTACAATTACCTCATATATTACTGAGAGAAGTCAACAGAAACCTGAACTGATAAAAATTTTTCATTTTAAAACTTCCTCATACAATTTTACTATTCATTTGGTCATTCCCAAATTCTTATCTAACTTTGAAAATACATACTTAATTATAGAAAAATCGTATGAGGTTAATTCAGGGCTCTGTTTCAAGCTCTCTAAGCCCTTTACATGGAAAAAATACTTACTTAGCAGAGTGCATATAAATTCATATAAAGTTGCCCCTACAACAAATTGGACAGTTTTACCCCTCATTGGTCATATTATTATTATTATTATTTTGCCTTTATATAAGTACAGGCATTCTTGCATCTTATGCACGTTAGTCTTACTCTTTTTACTTCAGGGTTAGGTATATACATGGCTTTCCATTTCATACCTGAGTACCTTACAGTATCATAACGTAACTCATGCACGCAGTAATCTAAAATATTTAATTACATAATAAAATGTGGTGCATAAGGGTAAGGTCCTCGATTTATGTCTCCACATTCTTTGCTCTTTCTTTGCTTAAACTCGGACCTAGCATGGGTTATATTTGGGGTGAGATTATGAAATATCAGTAGTAGTAAACCAATCTCATTCACAAGCAAGCATGTAAGTACATAACATAATGCCAATCAACGTACCATATATCACATATTAATACAAGGGATTTCACCTAAGGCCAAGCACAATTTTAGCATACATATCATCTTATAACATAAATGACAACTTGATATAGCATACCACTTATCATTATACAAACATACAAGCTTAAAGAAAGAGAGAGGAAAATTACTACCTTAGCAAACTTTGCTCCTCAATCCTTGGGACTCAGTTTACTTGCTTTTGGAGTTCCCAAAACAACATCAAACCCTATAATTATAATGATAATTCATTACAATCAACATATAAACCTTAGCTTCTAAAATAGGATGACCCTTTTAAACTTAATGGGCCCATTGGAATTGGAAAAATCTAACTCCTTCCCTTCCCATTCACTATGGCCGAATAGTATGCCTTTCTTGGCCAAAATTTAGAAATTTTATCCCATGAGTTTTGGGGGCTTTCCCATAGGTGTTCCTAGCTAAAAACACCCTTTTGAATACATTGGAATGGATAAAATCATCAAATTCCAGCCCCAACATCACGTTTTGGTCATCACATAATCTAGCTTCGTTTTAGGCTCAAAGTATGTTTCTTTAGTTCTAAAAATTCCATAACCTTTTCCTTTATGTTTTAGGACTTGAAATTTGGTATACATGACCTTAAGACATTAAGGAAACACCATAAAAATTTTGGGAAAATTCGGACAGCATCTCCCCATGCTTTCTATTTTCCCAAAAATTACAATATTTGTGTTTTCCAAAGTCTCAGCATATAACAACAATAACTAAGCTCAAATGGCCTTCATGTTCTACATATAAAATTCATTTCAAGGCCTTCATATTCAACATACAAACTCCATTTCTAATGATTCATATGCTGTCCAAAAATAACTCATAGCTAGGGTTTAACAAAACTAGCTTAAAGCATGTGATTTACAAGTATAAGATGGAGAAAACTTACTCTTTAAGCTTAAGCCTTGCTTCTTTTGGTTTTCTCACACTAAAATCCTTTCTTTTCCCACTTAGAGCAACATTTCACCTTGATGAAAAGATGAATATGCAGCTGCCCTTTGGAAGAAATGGTTGGAGGATGGAGAAGATGGAGAAATTTGGTGAAGAATGGTGGTAGTTTTGCTTAGTTTCACTTCATCTTCTACTTTTTCTCCCTCTCTCTCTCTCTCTTCACGATTTTCTTTCTTTCTTCCTTGTTTGTGGCATGAAAATGGTGGAATGGAGGTGAAGAAGATGAATCTAATTAAATTAAATGGTCATACTAAATTTAGACCTTTGGATCAACCTTTTCAAGATCAAATCTTTACCTTCCATTCCTTTTTTTCTTTTGATTTTCTAATTTCATAACTAAATATCTTCTTTCAAAAATTCTTGGCTACACACTTGGAAGCCTTGGCTTGGCCCTTAAGTTATGGAGAGTAACTATGGTTAATTTCTTAACTCAATCATGGTCAACTTTTAACTCAACCATAGTTAGTTTCTAACTTAACCATGGTTAATTCTTTAAAATAACTAAATTCTTTTTCTTCTTTTCCTTTCATTCTATATTCATATTTGGGTTTCATCTTCTCTAAAACCCTAATCATATCTTCTCTTCTCTTATCAGGCCTTTAGAATCAACTATTGGGCCTTACAGCAGTCTAAAAATCAGTGTCTGAGCCCAATTAAAGTTTTACGGTACAATACATACCTTTAGACTTTCTAAAATTTATGAATATTATTTCCTCTACTTTCTGGCCATATTAAGCTTCAAACATGGGTCAGGGGCCCTTAACCTCAATCCTCATAAATTTCGGTGTCAATCGGACACCCAGGTCTATAGGTGTAATTTTCACCATTCTGTATTATGATTGTGCTATAAACTTTTTATTTACTGCAATTCTGTCCCTGAAACTCCTTCAGGGTTTCTTAGCCCTTTATCTATATTTATTTCTATAGTTCTTACAACTTCTATTTTCCATTTTGCTCATGACTACTGATCGGGATAATCAGATCCCAGACCGGATCCCGCCCGGCTATCCGGACAACTTGGCATCTTGGACCCGTCTCATCAAACTGAGTTTAACCGTGGGTCATGAATTTCTAAGATTCTTGCCTGATTTTTTGATATTCGTGCTTAAAGCCACGAATAGAGGGTGAAACTAGGATTCCCTGAACTTTAGGGCAATTTATACATTTTTCCCGACATATAACTTTTCTTTGCATTTATTCCCTGGCTCTTTCACACTTGACTTTGGAGGCTCTTCGGGACCTTTTTCTGATCTCTTTTTTTTCATCTATTTTAGCCCAAATTTTAGGACACCTCTGGCCTTGACTCATCATTATTTGCAGTCTAGAATATTATTCTAATTTTATTAGACCTTAATTTACTCTATTTGGGAGACTTCCTTTCATATCCGGTGAATTTCGTACGTTGATGGAGAAACCATATGTTACGTTTCTCACATTTCCTTACATTTTCTTGGATTTTCAAAAAATCGGATATTACACTACTCATACTCATCTCTAGGTGTTACTTATAAGGTACACTTTTCTATGTCACTTACTATGTGTCTCACTACTGGTAGCCTTATTTTACCTAAATTTTAAGGCTACATTAACATTTCGTTGTTTAGTGTTTCACAAGGTGACACCCTAGGTTGGAGTCAACGAGTCTCAAGAACCTTATTGTCCCTGTGTCTAGCTTTCTCTAGTGTTGAGTCTTTTCTCAATCTCAATTACTAAGCCCTTTAATTTCTTACTAATCTTCTGTGACCATTTACGACTCTTTTTCTCTACTAATACTAGGGGTTCCTGCTCTCTGTGGGTTGACTGATCCTTTAGTAAGCCATTTCTCAAGTTAGCCTAAATATGACCAATAAGACCTTTCGTACTGCCATTCGTTGCAGCTAGTATATCATTCGCTGTAGCTAATTAGCCTTGGGTTTACCCTAGTTTCCTATCTAAGTATTAGCTGCGGCTAATAGCCTTTAATTGGCTTACTTTTTTATGTATTGAAATTTCATCTTTAGCTACCAACCCGAGCCTCATTACCTTTATATTTAGCCCATCATCAAACTAGAGGGTTATACCTTTTGCTTCATTCATGCATAACTAGCTATCATCTCTAGGCTGTTAAGACTCTAAGGAGTGTAGCTTGTAAATCAGATCTTTGGCCTGAGGGAATTAGCCTTTTGGGATCTGAAACTTATCTAAACATTGGGTGTTGTGGCTTGGGGATAACTTTGTTTCTCATTTCCCCTCTAAACTGGTTTTGTACAGTCGCAATCTCATCTTATATTGCACTGCATCACTACTCATCTTTGCTTACGTGAGATATCTCGAAATGGTCTGAGTATGACCACTAAAAGAATTAGGCCCCACATACTCTCTCTAGCAAGACCCTTCATATCAACAAGATCATCGTTCATATCTAGGGTTCACTATTGACCCCAGCGAGCTATCATATCTCATAGAGCTCCAGCCGTTGGATCCCTTCGCTCTACTCGAGCTATTCTAGAGGCCAGCCTTTCTTAATATCCACTAACTACTCCAAGACCATTCTACAACTTACTTGTCATAAATATATCCACAAACTATTTTCACACACCCAAAATGTCTTATATAGGGCTTTACATATCTATACAAGCCTTTGCATAGTCCTATTGCTACATTCTCAAGCCAAATCCAACCTAAGAAAGCCTGGAACTTTGCTCTGATACCAATAAATGTAATGTCATAGATTTCTAGCTTTGCCTCATGCTAATTTTAAGTCTCATGCCAAGCATTACATAAGGAAGCAAGAAGATGGCATTAAAATATTGAGTTTTCTTATGTTGCACTATGCATAAATTTTTCTTTCGGAGTCCTATGGGCCATATGGACTCATGTATCACATTCTCATATTTAATTACATAGATACAACTCAAATCTATCACCAAAAGTGGCCTACAACTCGTGCAAGGCAAGGGAATACACAAAATTTATAGTTGCAACCTCGGCCAGAATTTTCCTTTTTCTATCACAAATTTTGAAAAATTATAACTAATTTTAGAAAAATTAAAATCATGAATTCTTTACTATTATAGAAAGCTACAGATGTCTATTTTATGTTAAAAATATGTCTAGGTCATGAAACATCACACAAAAGATGTTTGACATTCAAAAATGTGCAAAGGTTTGACTAGCTACTAGTACTGATACAGGTTTCTGCTATAAACTTCAAAAATTTTCAATTAATTCCAAAAAATCCAATCTATACAAATGATACCAATTTGGAAAGTTACGAATGTTAGCTAGAGGGAAAAAATAACTCTAGACCAATTTAGGCATTTCTAGACCTCGAAAACTAATCAAACAATAACCTAGGTCTGGTTGGATGCTTGAGACTAGGTAGAAAATTCAAAAATTTATATCTCTCTCTCTAGACATCTAAATGGGGTGCTTCTAGTTGAAACAAGTCACTGGGAAGGTCTATTTTTTTTTGTAAAATTTTGTGACAATTGGACATCATTTGCCCCCTAAGTGACAGAATATAATTTTGGACCTGAGTGAACAGTGCACTGAACCAATTTCAAAAAAATTTTCAACTTTGAAAATTCATCAAATATTTCATAGATCTCTAAAAATTCTATACTTTAGCTTCCCAAAAATCTCTTAACAAGCTCTAAATTCATGCCAAATCTTAGACCAAGAGGAGCTCATTTGGACAAAAAGTGGTATAGGTTTCCAATATGATCAATTTTGCTCCATATAAGATACCAAATGTGTCCAAATGGCTTCCCTTGATGTTTGGCACCTCTTGGGTAAGTTTAAAAGCATGAATATAACTTGTATGAACTGCCCAAGTGGTTCCAAATCTCATGCATCTCAATTTAACCATTCCAGTTCCATTTATACAAGTATTTCGATAATGCTAATTTGTCATTACATGTCTAAGATGCACATTTCCATACATATAACCTTAAATCTCACTTATACATGATAAATTAGCATAATTATACATGTTCATAACATCATAAGATATATACAACAATAGATTACAACATTTGCTACTCATATGGCCTTAAAGAAACAAAATCTATACACTTTGATGTCATGCTTTTATCTCTCAAGTGGTTAGCTCCCATTTCCTTGTTCTCTTAGTCCACCTAGAATATTAGAACATTGGAGAGGAGGGAATGAGATTCAAAGAATCCTAATAGCTCATCTCTCTTTCAATCACACATAAAAGATGCAAAACAAGTCTTATAAATGCATACATGGGCATATTAATATGTACAATCATTCAAGAAGCATCTTGGCATTTGAAAAAGTCATACATAGTGTACATAGGCTTGCCAAGTAAGTGGATTAGCCTCATCCATTTACTTGTGGATGTTGGACTTGCCTCACCCATTCTTTAAGAGGTTTTTAACTCAACTTTACTCTTGGGAGTCAACCCAATTTTGGGAGACTCTTTACTTTGTCTTAACTAATTTTAAGGGTTCTTGGCTCATCCTTACTATGGTTAAAGGTTCTTGGCTTCCCCACACTCGAGCAAACCCAAGTACACATAATAAACATCATATGAAAGCATATAGTAACATCATAACACCATAGAATAAAAGCCATGCTAGAATACTTTTCATGGCTTAAAATTACACATACACACATTCAAAGACAAGTCAAGCATACATTTATGCATGAAAGAAGGAGGAGTGAGCTACCTTGGTTGTACAAGCATACTTTTTCTTTAAATTTCCCTTCCTTCTTCTTAGCCTAACCAAAATCTTAAGGAGCATTAACTTCTCTTAGCCTAAATACACTAAAAGAAACATGAATTACTCTTGGAAACAAGCCTTGGTATTATACATACTTTACATGAGGCTACTTTGATCTGTGGCTCCATTATGTTTTTATAAGGCACTTAATGAAGCAACTACAAGAATTCATTATCTTGACTCCCTTCTCTCCTTCAATCTATGATTCTTGACTCCATTTAGACTCCTTGGAGTTATCACATAATTATTTTAAGGAGTCTAGCTAGGAGTTACTTTATTATGCTACATTATAGAGCCTACACCTCCATCTCACTATCTATGATTTTTAAAATTTTTCCAAGGCTTCCTTTCATCCTCTTCCATCATATATGACTCAAAACTAGGCTTGAAAGAATTTAAAACTCTCCCTAAGTGTCCCATCCGCTTTAGGCCGAGACTACATAGCATTTGGCCTCCATAGATATTTGCTTTGTTTTCTTGATAGAGGATGCATATGGGGAGACTTCTAGGGATTTTAGGAACTTATTTAAACATTCATTTAGGTCTAGGAATAATTATATCAAATCATATTTTCAAGGGAACCCATGAAACCCTAGGTTTGCCACCTTGAAAATCAATGGCCTTTTCTTGAATTTCTTTGCATATTCTTACTCTCCCTAGGTGTTCCATCCCCTTTAGGCCGAGACTATGTAGCATTTGGCCTCCATGGATATTGTCTTTGTTTTCTTGATGGATAATGCATATGGGGAGACTTCTAGGGATCTTAGGAACTCATTCAAACATTCATTTAAGCCTAAGAATAATTACATCAAATCATATTTTCAAGGGAACGCATGAAACCCTAGGTTTGCCACCTTGAAAATCAATGGCCTTTTCTTGAATTTCTTTGCATATTCTTACTCTCCCTAGGTGTTCCATCCCCTTTAGGCCGAGACTATGTAGCATTTGGCCTCCATGGATATTGTCTTT
Source organism: Erythrophleum ivorense (assembly GCA_026724425.1). Classification (NCBI taxonomy): domain Eukaryota; kingdom Viridiplantae; phylum Streptophyta; class Magnoliopsida; order Fabales; family Fabaceae; genus Erythrophleum; species Erythrophleum ivorense. The sequence continues at coordinate 10,337 of JAIUCV010001504.1, read as the reverse complement.
GTTTTCTTGATGGATAATGCATATGGGGAGACTTCTAGGGATCTTAGGAACTCATTCAAACATTCATTTAAGCCTAAGAATAATTACATCAAATCATATTTTCAAGGGAACGCATGAAACCCTAGGTTTGCCACATTGAAAATCAATGGCATTTTCTTGAATTTCTTTGTATATTCTTACTCTCCTCCCTTAAATTCATAGAATTCAATCTTGGTTCTACCCAAAATTCAAGCCCTCTTATAGCTACATATATGGGGCAAAATAGGGAGAAGAAGGGGGGAGGAATAGCTATCATAGGATTAAGATTTTACCTTATTTTTCCTTATTTTCTTACTTATTTCTCACTTTCCTTAGGCTCCTCTCTTCAAATCCGAATTTTCCTTCCTTGGTCTGACCTCAAAACAGTCCCAAATACATCAAAAATTTTATGGGAAAGAAGGGAAAGTGGAGGAGAATGGATTTGTTAAAGAGAAACCAATAAATCCTTACATTTTCCTTTCCTTTTCTCCCTCCAAAACTTCTTCTCTTGGTGTGTCTAGGCATTGCCTCTCTTCTCTAGTTTTGGGGCAGAATTTGGTCGACCTAAATGAGGGGAGAAGAAAGGCGCCTCATATATATAAGGGATTTAAGAAGGACTTCTAAAAAATTTTTATTTTGCCTTTTCTTCTTGGCATTTTTGTTTTTAACTCATTTTAACTCTTTTTTTTGGACTATCTTTTTTATTATGAAATTTAGGTTCCCAATTTAGTAAAATGCCTTTGGAATCACTCAAATCAGAGCTAAAACTTTTCTGAATGAATCAGTCAAAGTTCAAGTTAACTGACATTGGAAAACATTCACTGGAGGGGTTTTAACTATTCCAGGGCTTCCCATGGTTTTCAAGGCTTTTGAAAACCCCAGAGAACTCAAAACTTTCATTTAAAAAGCCCTCCTATGAGAATTATAAAATTTTCTCAAAATAATGAAAATGCCCTTACGTTTTATTAACCTTTCGTTACATTTTGTTTCTTCATTCTAGCTCTATTTTTTTCCATTTAAGCCTGAGATTCTCATTTTTTAGAGTTTAGAATGCTTCCTAATTTTTTTGGGACCTTAACTAAGTCATTTCGGGAGACTTACTTTTGTATCTGATGAATTTTGTACATTGACGGAGAAACCGTACATTATGCTTCTCACGTTTTTTCTTATTTTTAGAGAACCGAATATTATATCAAAAACCCCTTACAAGTACTTCTAAGTCATCCTTTGATGTTGCTATAGGAAAAATTAAGGTTTCTAGGTTAATATAAGAGTATGAGAACCTTTGCGGCTACGAGTTGGAGGTTCGTCGCGGCAAGCCTATATGGTGCCGCGGCAAAATGACCTCCTAAAGCCTACCTCACTCGCCTCTCACTATTGGCTGCAGCCAATTCTTCTTTTCATCATGACTAATTCCTCTCTGGAACATGACCAACTCGCCTCTCGATTTTAGCTGTAGCAAACTCCATCTCGCGCCACGATAAATTACTCTCTAGATGACTTCCAATTTGGTCTCCCATATTTCGCCGTAACTAATTCCACTTCTCGCCACGGTGAATTACTCTCTGGACTCTCCCTGGGCAAATTTGCCTCTATTGGCTGTGGCTAAGACTATTTTAACTGCGACAAAACACCTTCTGGTCCTAAAACTTTTAAAATTTTGTCTCATACACTCCAACTCTCCCTCTAGTGACACCTTAGGGTCACTCTACCTTAATTTGTGAGGCTCTAATAGCTTTTCTCTACCTAATTTTCCTAACTTATCTATTGTTACCAATTCAAGACTTGAGTGTTAATTCCTACCCATCTAACCAGTATACATCAGCAAGTTCATGGATTAATGACAACAAGAATTTCATAAGCTACCAACAATTATCATTCAAATACATATTCCATTAGAGATTTCATGTATCACTAATTTAGGTCTACATCCAATGTATCACATAATTACATTTCCCAAATAGTAAACCATATCATAGGTTCAGCAAAGTTCATAACAGATGTTATAAGTTCATACATCCAATACCAAACTGAAATGAGGCCTAACTCCTCAATAAATACATTCTAAGTAATCAAAAAATAAACACCTACACTTGGTAACATGATTACATGATGATGCTATATAAAAAGGAATATAAAATTTAGAATCTACTCTATTTAGATCAGTCTAAGTGTAGCCTTCTCCATATATGGTTGAAGCTCATAAAATTTTATCCACTTACTTCAACTTATCCTTACCCAAAAACCGTTCACCTAAAAGTATGATCCCATGAAATTGGGTGAGATGCAAATCTCAGTAACTGAGATAATTTCTATTCATATAATCCAAATTTAATTAAACATATATGCATGAATCAAAATGAGCATCAGAATCATATCAGTCATATCCGCAAATGAAATGATTAGGCTACTATGATTACCATCCCATACTAGTAATCACATTTCCACATGTTAAAGGCCAATACACTAGGAGAGGCCCATCCACGGCACCTACTCCTTAATGAGCACAACCAGAGCTCAGTGCATCTGGGGTCTAATCATAACCTGATGCCTGATCGAAGCACATGCACGGGTAGCAGCCACACCATAGCTCCACCATGGACTCATGAGATCTAAACACAATACAATAGATAGCTAACCAATTCATTTAGCATTTCAAATCATTCATATACAACAAATATGAAATTAAAGTAGATATATCTATGGAATTAATATAGTCCCTAGTTACCTCACTTGTAGCTAATTTTTTAAGAGTCAACTGAATGCTACTTTAGCCTGTAGACACAAAATCAAGCCATTACTAATCCTAATAATCATTTATGTTAGCAAACCTATCACTTAAGGAGTTACACAATAAAGGACTACCTAGAAACACTTACCCAATTACCACAAGAACCAAATTCGGATTTGGTTGAGCCTACCCCAGAAATCTCATAACAATACTTCTAATTCTAAGTAAATTCGCATAAAAACAATATCCATGTCATAAATCAGTTATAGGGGTCCCAAACTAGCCGAGAAAGCATTAAAATGAATAGTTTATACTTACCTAATAGTACCCATAGCCTTAACCAACGAAATTTCACCATGGAAACATCAAATAGCAAGTTTCAGATTTTGGGTGTGGGTGAAAGTGCTCCAAATGAGAAGCCAATCGGGTCAAATTGAAGAGAAATAGAAGAGGATTAAGTTATATAACTATTACCTTAGATGAATCTTGCTTTAGGAATAGGAAAATGATGGAATTTTATTGCCAACCCTAGCTTCCCCTTTAGACCTCTGAATTTGCTCCTTGTGTTTGTGTTTCAACAAAGAATGGAGGGGTTGCATGTGTTTAGGATTTTAGTTGAGTTTAAGTTGGGTCCTAAATGGGTTATGGGCTAATCCAAAGGACCAATTCCAAGTAGGTTTCAAATTTAAGTTTTGTTGGGCTAACTTTTATGAGTTGGGCTGCATAATTATAGTTAGGTTAGGCCAAATTTTAAAAGCTCATTTGATTTAGGTCTACATAAGGGATGGTGGGCCAATTATAAGAGCTTATATAAGTTGGGTCTTGGGCCTCTATCTTACTAAATAAGATTGGGTCATCATTAGGTGCTCTCTTTTGGACCAAGTTTCATAATAAAAGGTTGGGTCTGTACTTAAAATCATTGGGCCTCCATTAGTCTCTAACCATGGCCTACTTAATTTAATTTGGGCCTAGATGAGGTTTCTAACTCAATTAAATCTCAAACTCATATTAATAATTTATCTCTCTATAATTCCCATTCATATATCTTGTCCAATTATTCTATATTAACTATCTTAATCAATCTAAATCTATGATTAACACCTTAATTAATTTTTTGGGATGTTACAATAGCATTATTAGGTAACTACCAATAATTATTAAGCATGGGAAACATATGGAAATTATTAATAGGATTTAGTCATATGTTGTAATAATAACATTTCTTATAACTTGGGATTATGTTAAATATCTAGAGAATATTTTAGCTTATAAGATTCTCATTGCTTTCTGTATATGAAACCTTTGAGAAGGGTAGCTAGTTAAAAAACCTTTAGGTTTATACTTCTTTTAATTGAAAGATGAAAGTTACTTCCACTACAAGTAGAAAAGATCTTAGTCCTTGGTTACAACTATGGTGGGGGAATTCCCTCTCTCATAAGTATGCAAGATTTAGCAAATAGAAGGCAAAACATATATCTAAATCTTAATTGTCATTTTCCTTTCTTTTGATAAAAATTTACCATGCATTTCTCACTTGGTTATTTTTATTCTCTATGTTTTCAAAAAGCTAGGTTATTGCAAGAAAAAATGCGAGAATAAAAACTAAGGCCACTGCTTCTGGCATTGACTTTGACCAACAGCACAAGCACTATAAGAAGGCACATTTTTTGTCCCAAATTTTGAATGCCTAATCCCCAATTCCATCTAATGTAGTTTATGTGAATAACTAAATTTATAATGTCAATGTATTTATTTGCTTTTATAAGATTGGCTACTCTATCATAATTTTTTACAATAGGGTAATGGTTGACAATTCTAACATTCATAAAATAGCCTTCTTAATATTGCAAATCATTAGGGCCATCCTAAAGTTAACTAATGGCAAGATCCAATGAACCTATCTAAATGGAAAGAAGAGCATGTGAGTGTAAATGGTCAGCCATATAGGGCACTAAATTTGTAGGTGTGGCTTATTTTTTGATCGAGATTTGGCAATAATTTCTTGATTGATTATTCTATTTCAATCTATCAATGTCTTTTGCACCATAATAGTCTTGATTCCTTTCTATCAAGGTTATGAATAATAGTGTGGTGAGCTTACCAAATTATTTAGCTTCATGTTGGTTTAGCTTAGGGTATATATGGTCTAATGCCAACTTTGATCAAATTCGTTTTTTGTTTGTTTTGAAGGCCTTTTATTCTTGATAATGAAATTGATGTATTTATTGCTTTTATTTTTCACATTTATGTTACTTGAAGCTTTAAAATTAAGGAATCTACAGTTGTAGTTTCTACCGTAAGGATTAGACATACAAAATTTACGTCTATTCATATTTGTTGAAAACATATGTAATGAAGGAATTTGAAACTAAAATTTTGAAATGCAATTTGTCTAGGACTATAAATGTTTTTTTTAAGCAAAATTGAATATTCATAATGATTCCTAAATTCCTTAATCTCACAAGTATTTGGATGATTTATAATACATGTATCATTATTTATAACTATAACTATAATTATATTATTCATTAAAAATAACTTTTTTTGTTTACTATGACAATATAATTTGTTATTGTTTGTTGTAGTATTAAGAATTAGACTGTGTCATGCCATTACACATTATATGCTCATTCCATATCATAAATATTCTTTGATAGGATTTTGTGATAACTAACTTTTAGCAATGGAAGTTATAACCATTAAAAGTGCCAATTGGATTCATAGCATTCATACAAAGATTTTCATAATTTTATTTCTCAAATTGATGCTAAACCAATTTGTTACAATCCATATAACACATAAACAAGAACCAAATCAATGAAATAAGCTAAACGTGTATTTTGACCTTTAAACACCTAATTTGATCCAAATTTTAAAAATTCATAACTTATGCTACATAACTCCAATTCATGTAAACTAGGTGTCCTTAGAAACCTTGTGATGAGAGCTATCAATTATAAAAAATTTCAGGTCAAAGTGAGTCTATTTGGTCCCTCAAAAATCTTGAATTTTGGGATAGACCATAATGAACAGTACTGTAGAATTTTTGCATTTTATAGCTAGATTCAAAAATTCATAAAATATTTCACATAACTTGAAAAAATGCATACTTTAGCTTGTTATAAAGCTCTATATGTTCCCTAATTGCTTGCCAAATTTTAGCCTTAAACTAGATCATTTGACTATTAACTATCAAGGGTAAATGGATATTTTATGACTCAAATGGACTAAATTAGGGGTTCCAAATGATATCAAATGAGCCATCCCATATGCAAGAATACACATGTACATATAGGAACTCAAGGTACCAAACTACATTATATCATAACGTAGTCTTATGCTTTTAAACATGTTTGCATTTTCATGCATCAAAATACAAGAGTACACATTCATATGTTTAAAAGCATGCCTCAAATTAAATTCCATAGTCAAAGTCGCTCTTCCTAAGCCTTTTGCTTATCATTCTTTCTTCCTTGAGAGTCACCTAGCTATGGTTAGTAGAGATAGGAGAAAAGTGAGGTTCAAATAATCCTAATAGCTAATCTAACATTCAAGCATATAAATATATAGCTCACTCAAGATCAAGATGCAAGAATGCATGTCATATAACCATATTCATGTTTTCAAGGATCCATGGCTTTATCAAGAACAATTTCATGCTCTAAGAACTTTTGTTCTAGCTCCACCTAACATCAAGAGATTCTTGGTTTAGCCTCACCTAACATCAAGGAACTTTTAACTTAGCTTCACCCACAAATTGGGACTTTTAACTTAGCTTCACTCGCAAATTGGGACTTTTAGCTTAGCCTCACCCATATGGGACTTTTGGCCTCACTTCACCCATTACTAAAGGTTTTTTGGCATAAACTTACCCATCAAGAGCTGATTCAATTTTAAATGCAATGAATCAAGTAATCAATAATACACATAATTTGCAAATAACACATACAAACAATCTCAAGCACTTAAGCAAACCATGTATACATATACAAGAATGGAGGAAAAGCCACTTTAATATAAGAATTTCTATTAGTTCCCTTTGGTATTCTTTCCTTCTTCCATGGCCTTACACCCATAATTGGATGTGAACTCACTTGTTTAGCCTAAACACGTCAAATAAAGCACAAAACCATCAATGAAACCATAGTTATATTCATGTTAATCTCATAAATGTAGATTAAGGCTTTAGGTGCAACTAATGGCTTCTTTTCTTGTCCTAAGAAGTAACTTTTATAATTCAACCTCTTGGCTCCAAAATCTCACTTGATATAAGTTAGATGACTCTATTGGAACTCATTAAAGTCATCATATGCATGGTTACACCAACCTAATACCAAGTTGCTTCTTTAGGCCTAATTGGGCCCTAAAATTTTACCTTTCAAAATAAGGCTCCTAAATTGATTCTAACAATTCCCTTAATGTCTATAATTTATATCTAGATTACTTATAATCTTAGAATCAACAAAAACTCTTCCTAGCTACTCCATCACTACCATGGCTGAAACTATGTCATAGTAAGGGGCTAAGGGAGTTTTGCTTCTTCCATGAAGAATTTGATGCATGTGGATTATCCTTGGTTCTTTTCTAATCTAACTATGATCTTAAATGGCTTAAAACATCTTATTAGGATTCTAAAATTTCTAAGGTGCAAGTGAAACCCTAGATGGCCTACTTTGTATTTTAAAGATTCTTAATTGATTTTCTTTGCATAATATAATTTTTTATACTTCAAAACCCCTATTTCTATCAAGTTTCAGCCAAAATCAAATTACTTTTAAGTTTTCCTCATCTTGGCCGAACATGAAGGGGAGAAGGACTCAAAGAAAGAGCAAGCTTTCTAGCATAATTTATATATCATTTGAAAGAACTCTTGATAGAGAATATTTTGGCATAATTATTTTCTTCAAAAGAGCTTCTTCACTCACAGATTTAGCCATGAAAATCACTCTTTTGAGAAGCTAAAACTATAGAAAGAAAGAGGAGAAAGATAAGAAAAATTTTCATAATAGCATCATAGGCAAATTCTCTATATTTGCTTACCTTTGGATGGCTTCTTCCTTCCTTCTCCTTCTTCTCTTCTCCAAGTTTTCTTGCTTCTATTTTGATGATGAAGTAGGCCTACCAAATGAGGAGGAAGAAGGGTGGATTCTTATTTACATAAAAAAGCTAGGGTTTCATAACTTTTTAAAATTCCAATTTCACCCTTATACTTAAATTCTCCCATTTAGGCTTATTTCTTCATATTTTTAGAAATTGACAACCCTATAATGAAATTTGAATTGTCCTTTCATTAAAGACATTTACTTTAATGTTACAATAATTTAAAATAACCAAAAAAGGTACAATTAATGTTCTGGTCAACTGGCATCTTAAATCATACCTTGAAGGAGATTTAATCATTATGGCAATTCCTATAGTTTTTAAGACCTCTGAAAACTCTAGCAAGCTCATTTTAAGTATTTACAACTCTTTTCTTTGAGTTTTTAAAATTTTGCCCTGCAATTTCAATTTAATCTATTTAGCCACTTTGGCTTCGATTTTCGGGCCATTCAAGGTTTCATAACCTCATTTCTATATACCCTAATTAGCATTCTATCCTTAATTGTTCTTTATTTTACTCTGGGGTCTTCTTTCATTAACATACCAATTCTAATTCAGTTTCTTTTTAGCTTTAACTATCCTTCTTTTGACCTGTAACCTATTTTTAAATAATTCATTCCACTTTTTAGGGACTATCTTAGTTACCAAAGTATAGGATATTACAAACTATTAGTCCTCGTGAAAGCTAACTATATAAGGATCAAGGCTCAGGTATCATTTAACACTTAATCAACTAGTCGTGATGCCTATATTATCGATAATGCCCTCTAATTAGAGGCTATAGGTGGTAAGAATAAGAATAGATGAATTTTTGGGGCAAGATCAAAGGCCCCTAACTTTAGTTCTTCTTCCATTGAGAGCACTAGTTGTATGCCACAGTCAAGCCTCTATCTAGATTTTGAGGTCAAGTTTCAAAGGTGCATATTTGAGGACACTGCGTCTTATAAATAGATAATTATTGAGTAGAGCCAATGATCACATCTCTAAAATGCAATATTGACATGTTGTTATTCATATCCATCTAAACCCTATTGAGGTAGAACTAGCCATAGGTAAGAATGTGCAATCGCAAGAATCCTTTACTTAACTTATTAGGATGAACTGTGTTTTACTTTCTAGTTGTTCTCTTATTGAATTATTTAGATTACTACATTGTTGACACATATTTTATTGTCACATTTATTAATTTCTTCACCATGTTGACACATTATTTACATTTATTTTAAATCATAACTATCTTTTTTATTATTGTATACATAATTTTTACATTGATGTGCACTCATTATTATGTTGGATAATTAAATAATCATGTACATTCAAGCTGAATTTTGAAAAATAAATAAACAAATAAAATCTTTCATGTAATACCATAGTAAGATAGTATAAGTTCTACATCACAATATGCTTATAACATTATTTTTTTATATATGTAGCACTATTAGCAGCAAAAAAAATCATCACTGAATGTCAAATTAATTCATTTTTTGCTCAAATGAACTATTTCAACTTACCAAACTCATCTTTCATCCTTAATACACTTGTTCATATAGGGACATCACAAAAAGAAGCATGAAATTCAAGTTCAAGGTCAAGCATCACATATTATAACCATTTCACCATTTTTATGTCATTCCATAATTTTGTTCAAAACTTCAAAATTTATATCTTAGGCTAGAGAGCTTTAAATCATGCACATTAAGACTCTATGGAAAGCTCAGGAGATGAACTAGCTACCATAAAAATCCCAGATCAAAAAAATTCCTTTTGGGCCACAAAAATCCAATGGAATAATATCACTGTTAGTTTTTCATGCATATACAGACTTGAAACTTTGGAATATCATAACTTGAGAGTGATCTTAATGGAAATGGAAAGGTTATGATGCCAACTATATGCTTGTAAAATTTCATTAGTATTGGAGTATATTTGTGCCCTCAAATACCCAAAAAACCCAAACTGACCAAATGAACAGTGACATGGCATTTCTACATAAATCAGTCAACTTTGAAAAATCATAAGAAAGTTTACAGAGCTCCAAAAATTGTTATTTAGCTTTGTGAAAAACTCTAAATGAGATCTATATGCCTACCAAGTTTCATACCAAAATTCATCCATTTTGTTAGGTTTTGGTCAAGGGCAAATATGGCTCATTTTGGAATCAATGTGGTTTTAAATGGTCCATAATGGCTTTTACTTGTGCAAGTGACCATTTGAGCACATCCAACACAATATTTGTGGCATATATAGGCATCAAAATAGGGTCAAAACCTCATGGAACTCAAAGCCACTCTATCACTTGGCCTTATACACATATTTTTCATAGAACATACATACCAAAAATTCACATTCTTTCACATATGCTTCCAAATATGGTGCATACATCATAATGTCATACTTTTACACGTGAGTGAGGGTTTACATTCTATAATTACCATATACACACATACTTTGACAAAAAAAATTACACAAAATCATATTTTATTGTCAA
>JAIUCV010001503.1:0-87541 GCA_026724425.1 Erythrophleum ivorense | reverse complement strand
TGAGAATCATGTCACACATGTTGCTCCTCATAGTCCCGTGGAGAACCTAATGCATGTTTGGCTAAGTATGGGTCCGTCTTGATCATTACATACACTACAAGTATGTTCCTAGATTGTGTGGAGGCATAGAGCTACAATTGGGACTCCATACTACTTATGTTTCTCTCTGGATGGTAGCTTTGATGTTCCTCTCAAGGAATGAGAATCATGTCACACATGTTGTTCCTCATAGTCCTGTGGAGAACCTAATGCATGTTTGGGTAAGTATGGGTCCGTCTTGATCATTACATACACTATAAGTATGTTTCTACATTGTCTGGAGGCATATAGCTAAGATTGGGACTCCTTACTACTTATGTTTCTCTCAGGATGGTAGCTTTGATGTTCCTCTCAAGGAATGAGAATCATGTCACACATGTTGTTCCTGATAGTCCCGTGGAGAACCTAATGCATGTTTGGATAAGTATTGCTCCGTCTTGATCATTACATACACTATAAGTATGTTTCTACATTGTGTGGAGGCATAGAGTTAAGATTGGGACTCCTTACTACTTACGTTTCTCCCCGGATGGTAGCTTTGATGTTCCTCTCAAGGAATGAGAATCATGTCACACATGTTGCTCCTCATAGTCCCGTGGAGAACCTAATGCATGTTTGGTTAAGTATGGGTACGTCTTGTTCATTACATACACGAAGAGTATGTTTCTACATTGTGTGGAGGCATAGAGCTAAGATTGGGACTCCTTACTACTTATGTTTCTCCCAGGATGGTAGCTTTGATGTTCCTCTCAAGGAATGAGAATCATGTCTTACATGTTGCTCCCCATAGTCCCGTGGAGAACCTAATGCATGTTTGGCTAAGTATGGGTCCGTCTTGATCATTACATACACTACAAGTATGTTTCTACATTGTGTGGAGGCATATAGCTAAGATTGGGACACCTTACTACTTATGTTTCTCCCAGGATGGTGGCTTTGATGTTCCTCTCAAGGAATGAGAATCATGTCACACATGTTGCTCCTCATAATCCCGTGGAGAACCTAATGCATGTTTGGCTAAGTATGGGTCCGTCTTGATCATTACATACACTACAAATATGTTTCTACATTGTGTGGACGCATAGAGCTACGATTGGGACTCCTTACTACATATGTTTCTCTCAGGAAGGTAGCTTTGATGTTCCTCTCAAGGAATGTGAATCATGTCACACATGTTGCTCCTCATAGTCCCGTGGAGAACCTAATGCATGTTTGGCTAAGTATGGGTCCGTCTTGATCATTACATACACTACAAGTATGTTTCTACATTGTGTGGAGGCATATAGCTAAGATTGGGACACCTTACTACTTATGTTTCTCCCAGGATGGTAGCTTTGATGTTCCTCTCAAGGAATGAGAATCATGTCACACATGTTGCTCCTCATAGTCCCGTGGAGAACCTAATGCATGTTTGGCTAAGTATGGGTCCGTCTTGTTCATTACATACACTACAAGTATGTTTCTACATTGTGTGGAGGCATAGAGCTACGATTGGGACTCCTTACTACTTATGTTTCTCTCAGGATGGTAGCTTCTATGTTACTCTCAAGGAATGAGAATCATGTCACACATGTTGCTCCTCATAGTCCCGTGGAGAACCTAATGCATGTTTGGCTAAGTATGGGTCCGTCTTGATCATTACATACACTACAAGTATGTTCCTAGATTGTGTGGAGGCATAGAGCTACGATTGGGACTCCATACTACTTATGTTTCTCCCAGGATGGTAGCTTTGATGTTCCTCTCAAGGAATGAGAATCATGTCACACATGTTGTTCCTGATAGTCCCGTGGAGAACCTAATGCATGTTTGGATAAGTATTGCTCCGTCTTGATCATTACATACACTATAAGTATGTTTCTACATTGTGTGGAGGCATAGAGTTAAGATTGGGACTCCTTACTACTTACGTTTCTCCCCGGATGGTAGCTTTGATGTTCCTCTCAAGGAATGAGAATCATGTCACACATGTTGCTCCTCATAGTCCCGTGGAGAACCTAATGCATGTTTGGTTAAGTATGGGTCCGTCTTGTTCATTACATACACGAAGAGTATGTTTCTACATTGTGTGGAGGCATAGAGCTAAGATTGGGACTCCTTACTACTTATGTTTCTCCCAGGATGGTAGCTTTGATGTTCCTCTCAAGGAATGAGAATCATGTCACACATGTTGCTATTCATAGTCCCGTGGAAAACCTAATGCATGTTTGGCTAAGAATGGGTCCGTCTTGATCATTACATACACTACAAGTATGTTTCTACATTGTGTGGAGGCATAGAGCTACGATTGGGACTCCTTACTACTTATGTTTCTCTCAGGATGGTAGCGTTGATGTTCCTCTCAAGGAATGAGAATCATGTCACACATGTTGCTCCTCATAATCCCGTGGAGAAGCTAATGCATGTTTGGCTAAGTATGGGTCCGTCTTGATCATTACATACACTACAAGTATGTTTCTAAATTGTGTGGAGGTATATAGCTAAGATTGGGACTCCTTACTACTTACATTTCTCCCAGGATGGTAGCTTTGATGTTCCTCTCAAGGAATGAGAATCATGTCACACATGTTGCTCCTCATAGTCCCGTGAAGAACCTAATGCATGTTTGGCTAAGTATGGGTCCGTCTTGTTCATTACATACACGAAGAGTATGTTTCTACATTGTGTGGAGGCATAGAGCTAAGATTGGGACTCCTTACTACTTACGTTTCTCCCAGGATGGTAGCTTTGATGTTCCTCTCAATGGCTGAGAATCAAGTCTTACATGTTGCTCCCCATAGTCCTGTGGAGAACCTAATGCATGTTTGGCTAAGTATGAGTCCGTCTTGATCATTACATACACTACAAGTATGTTTCTACATTGTGTGGAGGCATAGAGCTACGATTGGGACTCCTTACTACTTATGTTTCTCTCAGGATGGTAGCTTCTATGTTACTCTCAAGGAATGAGAATCATGTCACACATGTTGCTCCTCATAGTCCCGTGGAGAACCTAATGCATGTTTGGCTAAGTATGGGTCCGTCTTGATCATTACATACACTACAAGTATGTTCCTAGATTGTGTGGAGGCATAGAGCTACAATTGGGACTCCATACTACTTATGTTTCTCTCTGGATGGTAGCTTTGATGTTCCTCTCAAGGAATGAGAATCATGTCACACATGTTGTTCCTCATAGTCCTGTGGAGAACCTAATGCATGTTTGGGTAAGTATGGGTCCGTCTTGATCATTACATACACTATAAGTATGTTTCTACATTGTCTGGAGGCATATAGCTAAGATTGGGACTCCTTACTACTTATGTTTCTCTCAGGATGGTAGCTTTGATGTTCCTCTCAAGGAATGAGAATCATGTCACACATGTTGTTCCTGATAGTCCCGTGGAGAACCTAATGCATGTTTGGATAAGTATTGCTCCGTCTTGATCATTACATACACTATAAGTATGTTTCTACATTGTGTGGAGGCATAGAGTTAAGATTGGGACTCCTTACTACTTACGTTTCTCCCCGGATGGTAGCTTTGATGTTCCTCTCAAGGAATGAGAATCATGTCACACATGTTGCTCCTCATAGTCCCGTGGAGAACCTAATGCATGTTTGGTTAAGTATGGGTACGTCTTGTTCATTACATACACGAAGAGTATGTTTCTACATTGTGTGGAGGCATAGAGCTAAGATTGGGACTCCTTACTACTTATGTTTCTCCCAGGATGGTAGCTTTGATGTTCCTCTCAAGGAATGAGAATCATGTCTTACATGTTGCTCCCCATAGTCCCGTGGAGAACCTAATGCATGTTTGGCTAAGTATGGGTCCGTCTTGATCATTACATACACTACAAGTATGTTTCTACATTGTGTGGAGGCATATAGCTAAGATTGGGACACCTTACTACTTATGTTTCTCCCAGGATGGTGGCTTTGATGTTCCTCTCAAGGAATGAGAATCATGTCACACATGTTGCTCCTCATAATCCCGTGGAGAACCTAATGCATGTTTGGCTAAGTATGGGTCCGTCTTGATCATTACATACACTACAAATATGTTTCTACATTGTGTGGACGCATAGAGCTACGATTGGGACTCCTTACTACATATGTTTCTCTCAGGAAGGTAGCTTTGATGTTCCTCTCAAGGAATGTGAATCATGTCACACATGTTGCTCCTCATAGTCCCGTGGAGAACCTAATGCATGTTTGGCTAAGTATGGGTCCGTCTTGATCATTACATACACTACAAGTATGTTTCTACATTGTGTGGAGGCATATAGCTAAGATTGGGACACCTTACTACTTATGTTTCTCCCAGGATGGTAGCTTTGATGTTCCTCTCAAGGAATGAGAATCATGTCACACATGTTGCTCCTCATAGTCCCGTGGAGAACCTAATGCATGTTTGGCTAAGTATTGGTCCGTCTTGATCATTACATACACTACAAGTATGTTTCTACATTGTGTGGACGCATAGAGCTACGATTGGGACTCCTTACTACATATGTTTCTCTCAGGAAGGTAGCTTTGATGTTCCTCTCAAGGAATGTGAGTCATGTCACACATGTTGCTCCTCATAGTCCCGTGGAGAACGTAATGCATGTTTGGCTAAGTATGCGTCCGTCTTGATCATTACATACACTACAAGTATGATTCAACATTGTGTGGAGGCATAGAGCTACGATTGGGACTCCTTACTACTTATGTTTCACTCAGGATGGTAGCTTTGATGTTCCTCTCAAGGAATGAGAATCATGTCACACATGTTGCTCCTCATAATCCCGTGGAGAACCTAATGCATGTTTGGCTAAGTATGGGTCCGTCTTGATCATTACATACACTACAAGTATGTTTCTACATTGTGTGGAGGCATATAGCTAAGATTGGGACTCCTTACTACTTATGTTTCTCCCTGGATGGTAGCTTTGATGTTCCTCTCAAGGAAAGAGAATCATGTCAAACATGTTGCTCCTCATAGTCCCGTGGAGAACCTAATGCATGTTTGGCTAAGTATGGGTCCGTCTTGTTCATTACATACACGAAGAGTATGTTTCTACATTGTGTGGAGGCATAGAGCTAAGATTGGGACTCCTTACTACTTATGTTTCTCCCAGGATGGTAGCTTTGATGTTCCTCTCAAGGAATGAGAATCATGTCTTACATGTTGCTCCCCATAGTCCTGTGGAGAACCTAATGCATGTTTGGCTAAGTATGAGTCCGTCTTGATCATTAGATACACGAAAAGTATGTTTCTACATTGTGTGGAGGCATAGAGTTAAGATTGGGACTCCTTACTACTTACGTTTCTCCCCGGATGGTAGCTTTGATGTTCCTCTCAAGGAATGAGAATCATGTCACAAATGTTGCTCCTCATAGTCCCGTGGAGAACCTAATGCATGTTTGGCTAGGTATGGGTCCGTCTTGTTCATTACATACACGAAGAGTATGTTTCTACATTGTGTGGAGGCATAGAGCTAAGATTGGGACTCCTTACGTTTTATGTTTCTCCCAGGATGGTAGCTTTGATGTTCCTCTCAAGGAATGAGAATCATGTCTTACATGTTGCTCCCCATAGTCCCGTGGAGAACCTAATGCATATTTGGCTAAGTATGGGTACGTCTTGATCATTACATACACTACAAGTATGTTTCTACATTGTGTGGAGGCATAGAGCTACGATTGGGACTCACTACTACTTATGTTTCTCTCAGGATGGTAGCTTTGATGTTCCTCTCAAGGAATGAGAATCATGTCACACATGTTGCTCCTCATAGTCCCGTGGAGAACCTAATGCATGTTTGGCTAAGTATGGGTCCGTCTTGATCATTACATACACTACAAGTATGTTTCTACATTGTGTGGAGGCATATAGCTAAGATTGGGACTCCTTACTACTTATGTTTCTCCCAGGATGGTAGCTTTGATGTTCCTCTCAAGGAATGAGAATCATGTCACACATGTTGCTCCTCATAGTCCCGTGGAGTACCTAATGCATGTTTGGCTAAGTATGGGTCCGTCTTGATCATTACATACACTACAAGTATGTTTCTACATTGTGTGGAGGCATAGAGCTACGATTGGGACTCACTACTACTTATGTTTCTCTCAGGATGGTAGCTTTGATGTTCCTCTCAAGGAATGAGAATATGTCACACATGTTGCTCCTCATAGTCCCGTGGAGAACCTAACGCATGTTTGGCTAAGTATGGGTCCGTCTTGATCATTACATACACTACAAGTATGTTTCTACATTGTGTGGAGGCATATAGCTAAGATTGGGACACCTTACTACTTATGTTTCTCCCAGGATGGTAGCTTTGATGTTCCTCTCAAGGAATGAGAATCATGTCACACATGTTGCTCCTCATAATCCCGTGGAGAACCTAATGCATGTTTGGCTAAGTATGGGTCCGTCTTGATCATTACATACACTACAAATATGGTTCTACATTGTGTGGACGCATAGAGCTACAATTGGGACTCCTTACTACATATGTTTCTCTCAGGAAGGTAGCTTTGATGTTCCTCTCAAGGAATGTGAATCATGTCACACATGTTGCTCCTCATAGTCCCGTGGAGAACCTAATGCATGTTTGGCTAAGTATGGGTCCGTCTTGATCATTACATACACTACAAGTATGTTTCTACATTGTGTGGAGGCATATAGCTAAGATTGGGACACCTTACTACTTATGTTTCTCCCAGGATGGTAGCTTTGATGTTCCTCTCAAGGAATGAGAATCATGTCACACATGTTGCTCCTCATAGTCCCGTGGAGAACCTAATGCATGTTTGGCTAAGTATTGGTCCGTCTTGATCATTACATACACTACAAGTATGTTTCTACATTGTGTGGACGCATAGAGCTACGATTGGGACTCCTTACTACATATGTTTCTCTCAGGAAGGTAGCTTTGATGTTCCTCTCAAGGAATGTGAGTCATGTCACACATGTTGCTCCTCATAGTCCCGTGGAGAACGTAATGCATGTTTGGCTAAGTATACGTCCGTCTTGATCATTACATACACTACAAGTATGATTCAACATTGTGTGGAGGCATAGAGCTACGATTGGGACTCCTTACTACTTATGTTTCACTCAGGATGGTAGCTTTGATGTTCCTCTCAAGGAATGAGAATCATGTCACACATGTTGCTCCTCATAGTCCCGTGAAGAACCTAATGCATGTTTGGCTAAGTATGGGTCCGTCTTGTTCATTACATACACGAAGAGTATGTTTCTACATTGTGTGGAGGCATAGAGCTAAGATTGGGACTCCTTACTACTTACGTTTCTCCCAGGATGGTAGCTTTGATGTTCCTCTCAATGGCTGAGAATCAAGTCTTACATGTTGCTCCCCATAGTCCTGTGGAGAACCTAATGCATGTTTGGCTAAGTATGAGTCCGTCTTGATCATTACATACACTACAAGTATGTTTCTACATTGTGTGGAGGCATAGAGCTACGATTGGGACTCCTTACTACTTATGTTTCTCTCAGGATGGTAGCTTCTATGTTACTCTCAAGGAATGAGAATCATGTCACACATGTTGCTCCTCATAGTCCCGTGGAGAACCTAATGCATGTTTGGCTAAGTATGGGTCCGTCTTGATCATTACATACACTACAAGTATGTTCCTAGATTGTGTGGAGGCATAGAGCTACAATTGGGACTCCATACTACTTATGTTTCTCTCTGGATGGTAGCTTTGATGTTCCTCTCAAGGAATGAGAATCATGTCACACATGTTGTTCCTCATAGTCCTGTGGAGAACCTAATGCATGTTTGGGTAAGTATGGGTCCGTCTTGATCATTACATACACTATAAGTATGTTTCTACATTGTCTGGAGGCATATAGCTAAGATTGGGACTCCTTACTACTTATGTTTCTCTCAGGATGGTAGCTTTGATGTTCCTCTCAAGGAATGAGAATCATGTCACACATGTTGTTCCTGATAGTCCCGTGGAGAACCTAATGCATGTTTGGATAAGTATTGCTCCGTCTTGATCATTACATACACTATAAGTATGTTTCTACATTGTGTGGAGGCATAGAGTTAAGATTGGGACTCCTTACTACTTACGTTTCTCCCCGGATGGTAGCTTTGATGTTCCTCTCAAGGAATGAGAATCATGTCACACATGTTGCTCCTCATAGTCCCGTGGAGAACCTAATGCATGTTTGGTTAAGTATGGGTACGTCTTGTTCATTACATACACGAAGAGTATGTTTCTACATTGTGTGGAGGCATAGAGCTAAGATTGGGACTCCTTACTACTTATGTTTCTCCCAGGATGGTAGCTTTGATGTTCCTCTCAAGGAATGAGAATCATGTCTTACATGTTGCTCCCCATAGTCCCGTGGAGAACCTAATGCATGTTTGGCTAAGTATGGGTCCGTCTTGATCATTACATACACTACAAGTATGTTTCTACATTGTGTGGAGGCATATAGCTAAGATTGGGACACCTTACTACTTATGTTTCTCCCAGGATGGTGGCTTTGATGTTCCTCTCAAGGAATGAGAATCATGTCACACATGTTGCTCCTCATAATCCCGTGGAGAACCTAATGCATGTTTGGCTAAGTATGGGTCCGTCTTGATCATTACATACACTACAAATATGTTTCTACATTGTGTGGACGCATAGAGCTACGATTGGGACTCCTTACTACATATGTTTCTCTCAGGAAGGTAGCTTTGATGTTCCTCTCAAGGAATGTGAATCATGTCACACATGTTGCTCCTCATAGTCCCGTGGAGAACCTAATGCATGTTTGGCTAAGTATGGGTCCGTCTTGATCATTACATACACTACAAGTATGTTTCTACATTGTGTGGAGGCATATAGCTAAGATTGGGACACCTTACTACTTATGTTTCTCCCAGGATGGTAGCTTTGATGTTCCTCTCAAGGAATGAGAATCATGTCACACATGTTGCTCCTCATAGTCCCGTGGAGAACCTAATGCATGTTTGGCTAAGTATTGGTCCGTCTTGATCATTACATACACTACAAGTATGTTTCTACATTGTGTGGACGCATAGAGCTACGATTGGGACTCCTTACTACATATGTTTCTCTCAGGAAGGTAGCTTTGATGTTCCTCTCAAGGAATGTGAGTCATGTCACACATGTTGCTCCTCATAGTCCCGTGGAGAACGTAATGCATGTTTGGCTAAGTATGCGTCCGTCTTGATCATTACATACACTACAAGTATGATTCAACATTGTGTGGAGGCATAGAGCTACGATTGGGACTCCTTACTACTTATGTTTCACTCAGGATGGTAGCTTTGATGTTCCTCTCAAGGAATGAGAATCATGTCACACATGTTGCTCCTCATAATCCCGTGGAGAACCTAATGCATGTTTGGCTAAGTATGGGTCCGTCTTGATCATTACATACACTACAAGTATGTTTCTACATTGTGTGGAGGCATATAGCTAAGATTGGGACTCCTTACTACTTATGTTTCTCCCTGGATGGTAGCTTTGATGTTCCTCTCAAGGAAAGAGAATCATGTCAAACATGTTGCTCCTCATAGTCCCGTGGAGAACCTAATGCATGTTTGGCTAAGTATGGGTCCGTCTTGTTCATTACATACACGAAGAGTATGTTTCTACATTGTGTGGAGGCATAGAGCTAAGATTGGGACTCCTTACTACTTATGTTTCTCCCAGGATGGTAGCTTTGATGTTCCTCTCAAGGAATGAGAATCATGTCTTACATGTTGCTCCCCATAGTCCTGTGGAGAACCTAATGCATGTTTGGCTAAGTATGAGTCCGTCTTGATCATTAGATACACGAAAAGTATGTTTCTACATTGTGTGGAGGCATAGAGTTAAGATTGGGACTCCTTACTACTTACGTTTCTCCCCGGATGGTAGCTTTGATGTTCCTCTCAAGGAATGAGAATCATGTCACAAATGTTGCTCCTCATAGTCCCGTGGAGAACCTAATGCATGTTTGGCTAGGTATGGGTCCGTCTTGTTCATTACATACACGAAGAGTATGTTTCTACATTGTGTGGAGGCATAGAGCTAAGATTGGGACTCCTTACGTTTTATGTTTCTCCCAGGATGGTAGCTTTGATGTTCCTCTCAAGGAATGAGAATCATGTCTTACATGTTGCTCCCCATAGTCCCGTGGAGAACCTAATGCATATTTGGCTAAGTATGGGTACGTCTTGATCATTACATACACTACAAGTATGTTTCTACATTGTGTGGAGGCATAGAGCTACGATTGGGACTCACTACTACTTATGTTTCTCTCAGGATGGTAGCTTTGATGTTCCTCTCAAGGAATGAGAATCATGTCACACATGTTGCTCCTCATAGTCCCGTGGAGAACCTAATGCATGTTTGGCTAAGTATGGGTCCGTCTTGATCATTACATACACTACAAGTATGTTTCTACATTGTGTGGAGGCATATAGCTAAGATTGGGACTCCTTACTACTTATGTTTCTCCCAGGATGGTAGCTTTGATGTTCCTCTCAAGGAATGAGAATCATGTCACACATGTTGCTCCTCATAGTCCCGTGGAGTACCTAATGCATGTTTGGCTAAGTATGGGTCCGTCTTGATCATTACATACACTACAAGTATGTTTCTACATTGTGTGGAGGCATAGAGCTACGATTGGGACTCACTACTACTTATGTTTCTCTCAGGATGGTAGCTTTGATGTTCCTCTCAAGGAATGAGAATATGTCACACATGTTGCTCCTCATAGTCCCGTGGAGAACCTAACGCATGTTTGGCTAAGTATGGGTCCGTCTTGATCATTACATACACTACAAGTATGTTTCTACATTGTGTGGAGGCATATAGCTAAGATTGGGACACCTTACTACTTATGTTTCTCCCAGGATGGTAGCTTTGATGTTCCTCTCAAGGAATGAGAATCATGTCACACATGTTGCTCCTCATAATCCCGTGGAGAACCTAATGCATGTTTGGCTAAGTATGGGTCCGTCTTGATCATTACATACACTACAAATATGGTTCTACATTGTGTGGACGCATAGAGCTACAATTGGGACTCCTTACTACATATGTTTCTCTCAGGAAGGTAGCTTTGATGTTCCTCTCAAGGAATGTGAATCATGTCACACATGTTGCTCCTCATAGTCCCGTGGAGAACCTAATGCATGTTTGGCTAAGTATGGGTCCGTCTTGATCATTACATACACTACAAGTATGTTTCTACATTGTGTGGAGGCATATAGCTAAGATTGGGACACCT
The DNA here is from genome assembly GCA_026724425.1 of Erythrophleum ivorense. NCBI lineage: Eukaryota > Viridiplantae > Streptophyta > Magnoliopsida > Fabales > Fabaceae > Erythrophleum > Erythrophleum ivorense. The sequence goes on along the minus strand of JAIUCV010001503.1, from coordinate 76,251 downwards.
TACTACTTATGTTTCTCCCAGGATGGTAGCTTTGATGTTCCTCTCAAGGAATGAGAATCATGTCACACATGTTGCTCCTCATAGTCCCGTGGAGAACCTAATGCATGTTTGGCTAAGTATTGGTCCGTCTTGATCATTACATACACTACAAGTATGTTTCTACATTGTGTGGACGCATAGAGCTACGATTGGGACTCCTTACTACATATGTTTCTCTCAGGAAGGTAGCTTTGATGTTCCTCTCAAGGAATGTGAGTCATGTCACACATGTTGCTCCTCATAGTCCCGTGGAGAACGTAATGCATGTTTGGCTAAGTATACGTCCGTCTTGATCATTACATACACTACAAGTATGATTCAACATTGTGTGGAGGCATAGAGCTACGATTGGGACTCCTTACTACTTATGTTTCACTCAGGATGGTAGCTTTGATGTTCCTCTCAAGGAATGAGAATCATGTCACACATGTTGCTCCTCATAATCCCGTGGAGAACCTAATGCATGTTTGGCTAAGTATGGGTCCGTCTTGATCATTACATACACTACAAGTATGTTTCTACATTGTGTGGAGGCATATAGCTAAGATTGGGACTCCTTACTACTTATGTTTCTCCCTGGATGGTAGCTTTGATGTTCCTCTCAAGGAAAGAGAATCATGTCAAACATGTTGCTCCTCATAGTCCCGTGGAGAACCTAATGCATGTTTGGCTAAGTATGGGTCCGTCTTGTTCATTACATACACGAAGAGTATGTTTCTACATTGTGTGGAGGCATAGAGCTAAGATTGGGACTCCTTACTACTTATGTTTCTCCCAGGATGGTAGCTTTGATGTTCCTCTCAAGGAATGAGAATCATGTCACACATGTTGTTCCTGATAGTCCCGTGGAGAACCTAATGCATGTTTGGATAAGTATTGCTCCGTCTTGATCATTACATACACTATAAGTATGTTTCTACATTGTGTGGAGGCATAGAGTTAAGATTGGGACTCCTTACTACTTACGTTTCTCCCCGGATGGTAGCTTTGATGTTCCTCTCAAGGAATGAGAATCATGTCACACATGTTGCTCCTCATAGTCCCGTGGAGAACCTAATGCATGTTTGGTTAAGTATGGGTACGTCTTGTTCATTACATACACGAAGAGTATGTTTCTACATTGTCTGGAGGCATATAGCTAAGATTGGGACTCCTTACTACTTATGTTTCTCTCAGGATGGTAGCTTTGATGTTCCTCTCAAGGAATGAGAATCATGTCACACATGTTGTTCCTGATAGTCCCGTGGAGAACCTAATGCATGTTTGGATAAGTATTGCTCCGTCTTGATCATTACATACACTATAAGTATGTTTCTACATTGTGTGGAGGCATAGAGTTAAGATTGGGACTCCTTACTACTTACGTTTCTCCCCGGATGGTAGCTTTGATGTTCCTCTCAAGGAATGAGAATCATGTCACACATGTTGCTCCTCATAGTCCCGTGGAGAACCTAATGCATGTTTGGTTAAGTATGAGTCCGTCTTGTTCATTACATACACGAAGAGTATGTTTCTACATTGTGTGGAGGCATAGAGCTAAGATTGGGACTCCTTACTACTTATGTTTCTCCCAGGATGGTAGCTTTGATGTTCCTCTCAAGGAATGAGAATCATGTCTTACATGTTGCTCCCCATAGTCCCGTGGAGAACCTAATGCATGTTTGGCTAAGTATGGGTCCGTCTTGATCATTACATACACTACAAGTATGTTTCTACATTGTGTGGAGGCATATAGCTAAGATTGGGACACCTTACTACTTATGTTTCTCCCAGGATGGTGGCTTTGATGTTCCTCTCAAGGAATGAGAATCATGTCACACATGTTGCTCCTCATAATCCCGTGGAGAACCTAATGCATGTTTGGCTAAGTATGGGTCCGTCTTGATCATTACATACACTACAAATATGTTTCTACATTGTGTGGACGCATAGAGCTACGATTGGGACTCCTTACTACATATGTTTCTCTCAGGAAGGTAGCTTTGATGTTCCTCTCAAGGAATGTGAATCATGTCACACATGTTGCTCCTCATAGTCCCGTGGAGAACCTAATGCATGTTTGGCTAAGTATGGGTCCGTCTTGATCATTACATACACTACAAGTATGTTTCTACATTGTGTGGAGGCATATAGCTAAGATTGGGACACCTTACTACTTATGTTTCTCCCAGGATGGTAGCTTTGATGTTCCTCTCAAGGAATGAGAATCATGTCACACATGTTGCTCCTCATAGTCCCGTGGAGAACCTAATGCATGTTTGGCTAAGTATTGGTCCGTCTTGATCATTACATACACTACAAGTATGTTTCTACATTGTGTGGACGCATAGAGCTACGATTGGGACTCCTTACTACATATGTTTCTCTCAGGAAGGTAGCTTTGATGTTCCTCTCAAGGAATGTGAGTCATGTCACACATGTTGCTCCTCATAGTCCCGTGGAGAACGTAATGCATGTTTGGCTAAGTATGCGTCCGTCTTGATCATTACATACACTACAAGTATGATTCAACATTGTGTGGAGGCATAGAGCTACGATTGGGACTCCTTACTACTTATGTTTCACTCAGGATGGTAGCTTTGATGTTCCTCTCAAGGAATGAGAATCATGTCACACATGTTGCTCCTCATAATCCCGTGGAGAACCTAATGCATGTTTGGCTAAGTATGGGTCCGTCTTGATCATTACATACACTACAAGTATGTTTCTACATTGTGTGGAGGCATATAGCTAAGATTGGGACTCCTTACTACTTATGTTTCTCCCTGGATGGTAGCTTTGATGTTCCTCTCAAGGAAAGAGAATCATGTCAAACATGTTGCTCCTCATAGTCCCGTGGAGAACCTAATGCATGTTTGGCTAAGTATGGGTCCGTCTTGTTCATTACATACACGAAGAGTATGTTTCTACATTGTGTGGAGGCATAGAGCTAAGATTGGGACTCCTTAATACTTATGTTTCTCCCAGGATGGTAGCTTTGATGTTCCTCTCAAGGAATGAGAATCATGTCTTACATGTTGCTCCCCATAGTCCTGTGGAGAACCTAATGCATGTTTGGCTAAGTATGAGTCCGTCTTGATCATTAGATACACGAAAAGTATGTTTCTACATTGTGTGGAGGCATAGAGTTAAGATTGGGACTCCTTACTACTTACGTTTCTCCCCGGATGGTAGCTTTGATGTTCCTCTCAAGGAATGAGAATCATGTCACAAATGTTGCTCCTCATAGTCCCGTGGAGAACCTAATGCATGTTTGGCTAGGTATGGGTCCGTCTTGTTCATTACATACACGAAGAGTATGTTTCTACATTGTGTGGAGGCATAGAGCTAAGATTGGGACTCCTTACGTTTTATGTTTCTCCCAGGATGGTAGCTTTGATGTTCCTCTCAAGGAATGAGAATCATGTCTTACATGTTGCTCCCCATAGTCCCGTGGAGAACCTAATGCATATTTGGCTAAGTATGGGTACGTCTTGATCATTACATACACTACAAGTATGTTTCTACATTGTGTGGAGGCATAGAGCTACGATTGGGACTCACTACTACTTATGTTTCTCTCAGGATGGTAGCTTTGATGTTCCTCTCAAGGAATGAGAATCATGTCACACATGTTGCTCCTCATAGTCCCGTGGAGAACCTAATGCATGTTTGGCTAAGTATGGGTCCGTCTTGATCATTACATACACTACAAGTATGTTTCTACATTGTGTGGAGGCATATAGCTAAGATTGGGACTCCTTACTACTTATGTTTCTCCCAGGATGGTAGCTTTGATGTTCCTCTCAAGGAATGAGAATCATGTCACACATGTTGCTCCTCATAGTCCCGTGGAGTACCTAATGCATGTTTGGCTAAGTATGGGTCCGTCTTGATCATTACATACACTACAAGTATGTTTCCACATTGTGTGGAGGCATAGAGCTACGATTGGGACTCACTACTACTTATGTTTCTCTCAGGATGGTAGCTTTGATGTTCCTCTCAAGGAATGAGAATATGTCACACATGTTGCTCCTCATAGTCCCGTGGAGAACCTAACGCATGTTTGGCTAAGTATGGGTCCGTCTTGATCATTACATACACTACAAGTATGTTTCTACATTGTGTGGAGGCATATAGCTAAGATTGGGACACCTTACTACTTATGTTTCTCCCAGGATGGTAGCTTTGATGTTCCTCTCAAGGAATGAGAATCATGTCACACATGTTGCTCCTCATAATCCCGTGGAGAACCTAATGCATGTTTGGCTAAGTATGGGTCCGTCTTGATCATTACATACACTACAAATATGGTTCTACATTGTGTGGACGCATAGAGCTACAATTGGGACTCCTTACTACATATGTTTCTCTCAGGAAGGTAGCTTTGATGTTCCTCTCAAGGAATGTGAATCATGTCACACATGTTGCTCCTCATAGTCCCGTGGAGAACCTAATGCATGTTTGGCTAAGTATGGGTCCGTCTTGATCATTACATACACTACAAGTATGTTTCTACATTGTGTGGAGGCATATAGCTAAGATTGGGACACCTTACTACTTATGTTTCTCCCAGGATGGTAGCTTTGATGTTCCTCTCAAGGAATGAGAATCATGTCACACATGTTGCTCCTCATAGTCCCGTGGAGAACCTAATGCATGTTTGGCTAAGTATTGGTCCGTCTTGATCATTACATACACTACAAGTATGTTTCTACATTGTGTGGACGCATAGAGCTACGATTGGGACTCCTTACTACATATGTTTCTCTCAGGAAGGTAGCTTTGATGTTCCTCTCAAGGAATGTGAGTCATGTCACACATGTTGCTCCTCATAGTCCCGTGGAGAACGTAATGCATGTTTGGCTAAGTATGCGTCCGTCTTGATCATTACATACACTACAAGTATGATTCAACATTGTGTGGAGGCATAGAGCTACGATTGGGACTCCTTACTACTTATGTTTCACTCAGGATGGTAGCTTTGATGTTCCTCTCAAGGAATGAGAATCATGTCACACATGTTGCTCCTCATAATCCCGTGGAGAACCTAATGCATGTTTGGCTAAGTATGGGTCCGTCTTGATCATTACATACACTACAAGTATGTTTCTACATTGTGTGGAGGCATATAGCTAAGATTGGGACTCCTTACTACTTATGTTTCTCCCTGGATGGTAGCTTTGATGTTCCTCTCAAGGAAAGAGAATCATGTCAAACATGTTGCTCCTCATAGTCCCGTGGAGAACCTAATGCATGTTTGGCTAAGTATGGGTCCGTCTTGTTCATTACATACACGAAGAGTATGTTTCTACATTGTGTGGAGGCATAGAGCTAAGATTGGGACTCCTTACTACTTATGTTTCTCCCAGGATGGTAGCTTTGATGTTCGTCTCAAGGAATGAGAATCATGTTTTACATGTTGCTCCCCATAGTCCTGTGGAGAACCTAATGCATGTTTGGCTAAGTATGAGTCCGTCTTGATCATTAGATACACGAAAAGTATGTTTCTACATTGTGTGGAGGCATAGAGTTAAGATTGGGACTCCTTACTACTTACGTTTCTCCCCGGATGGTAGCTTTGATGTTCCTCTCAAGGAATGAGAATCATGTCACAAATGTTGCTCCTCATAGTCCCGTGGAGAACCTAATGCATGTTTGGCTAGGTATGGGTCCGTCTTGTTCATTACATACACGAAGAGTATGTTTCTACATTGTGTGGAGGCATAGAGCTAAGATTGGGACTCCTTACGTTTTATGTTTCTCCCAGGATGGTAGCTTTGATGTTCCTCCCAAGGAATGAGAATCATGACTTACATGTTGCTCCCCATAGTCCCGTGGAGAACCTAATGCATGTTTGGCTAAGTATGGGTCCGTCTTGATCATTACATACACTACAAGTATGATTCAACATTGTCTGGAGGCATAGAGCTACGATTGGGACTCCTAACTACTTATGTTTCTCTCAGGATGGTAGCTTTGATGTTCCTCTCAAGGAATGAGAATCATGTCACACATGTTGCTCATCATAGTTCCTTGGAGAACCTAATGAATGTTTGGCTAAGTATGAGTCCGTCTTGATCATTACATACACTACAAGTATGTTTCTACATTGTGTGGAGGCATAGAGCTACGATTGGGACTCCTTACTACTTATGTTTCTCTCAGGATGGTAGCTTTGATGTTCCTCTCAAAGAATGAGAATCATGACACACATGTTGCTCCTCATAGTCCCGTGGAGAACCTAATGCATGTTTGGCTAAGTATGGGTCCGTCTTGATCATTACATACACTACAAGTATGTTTCTACATTGTGTGGATGCATAGAGCTAAGATTGGGACTCCTTACTACTTATGTTTCTCCCAGGATGGTAGCTTTGATGTTCCTCTCAAGGAATGAGAATCATGTCACACATGTTGCTATTCATAGTCCCGTGGAAAACCTAATGCATGTTTGGCTAAGAATGGGTCCGTCTTGATCATTACATACACTACAAGTATGTTTCTACATTGTGTGGAGGCATAGAGCTACGATTGGGACTCCTTACTACTTATGTTTCTCTCAGGATGGTAGCGTTGATGTTCCTCTCAAGGAATGAGAATCATGTCACACATGTTGCTCCTCATAATCCCGTGGAGAAGCTAATGCATGTTTGGCTAAGTATGGGTCCGTCTTGATCATTACATACACTACAAGTATGTTTCTAAATTGTGTGGAGGTATATAGCTAAGATTGGGACTCCTTACTACTTACATTTCTCCCAGGATAGTAGCTTTGATGTTCCTCTCAAGGAATGAGAATCATGTCACACATGTTGCTCCTCATAGTCCCGTGAAGAACCTAATGCATGCTTGGCTAAGTATGGGTCCGTCTTGTTCATTACATACACGAAGAGTATGTTTCTACATTGTGTGGAGGCATAGAGCTAAGATTGGGACTCCTTACTACTTACGTTTCTCCCAGGATGGTAGCTTTGATGTTCCTCTCAATGACTGAGAATCAAGTCTTACATGTTGCTCCCCATAGTCCTGTGGAGAACCTAATGCATGTTTGGCTAAGTATGAGTCCGTCTTGATCATTACATACACTACAAGTATGTTTCTACATTGTGTGGCGGCATAGAGCTACGATTGGGACTCCTTACTACTTATGTTTCTCTCAGGATGGTAGCTTCTATGTTACTCTCAAGGAATGAGAATCATGTCACACATGTTGCTCCTCATAGTCCCGTGGAGAACCTAATGCATGTTTGGCTAAGTATGGGTCCGTCTTGATCATTACATACACTACAAGTATGTTCCTAGATTGTGTGGAGGCATAGAGCTACGATTGGGACTCCATACTACTTATGTTTCTCTCTGGATGGTAGCTTTGATGTTCCTCTCAAGGAATGAGAATCATGTCACACATGTTGTTCCTCATAGTCCCGTGGAGAACCTAATGCATGTTTGGGTAAGTATGGGTCCGTCTTGATCATTACATACACTATAAGTATGTTTCTACATTGTCTGGAGGCATATAGCTAAGATTGGGACTCCTTACTACTTACGTTTCTCCCAGGATGGTAGCTTTGATGTTCCTCTCAAGGAATGAGAATCATGTCACACATGTTGTTCCTGATAGTCCCGTGGAGAACCTAATGCATGTTTGGATAAGTATTGCTCCGTCTTGATCATTACATACACTATAAGTATGTTTCTACATTGTGTGGAGGCATAGAGTTAAGATTGGGACTCCTTACTACTTACGTTTCTCCCCGGATGGTAGCTTTGATGTTCCTCTCAAGGAATGAGAATCATGTCACACATGTTGCTCCTCATAGTCCCGTGGAGAACCTAATGCATGTTTGGTTAAGTATGGGTCCATCTTGTTCATTACATACACGAAGAGTATGTTTCTACATTGTGTGGAGGCATAGAGCTAAGATTGGGACTCCTTACTACTTATGTTTCTCCCAGGATGGTAGCTTTGATGTTCCTCTCAAGGAATGAGAATCATGTCACACATGTTGCTATTCATAGTCCCGTGGAAAACCTAATGCATGTTTGGCTAAGAATGGGTCCGTCTTGATCATTACATACACTACAAGTATGTTTCTACATTGTGTGGAGGCATAGAGCTACGATTGGGACTCCTTACTACTTATGTTTCTCTCAGGATGGTAGCGTTGATGTTCCTCTCAAGGAATGAGAATCATGTCACACATGTTGCTCCTCATAATCCCGTGGAGAAGCTAATGCATGTTTGGCTAAGTATGGGTCCGTCTTGATCATTACATACACTACAAGTATGTTTCTAAATTGTGTGGAGGTATATAGCTAAGATTGGGACTCCTTACTACTTACATTTCTCCCAGGATGGTAGCTTTGATGTTCCTCTCAAGGAATGAGAATCATGTCTTACATGTTGCTCCCCATAGTCCCGTGGAGAACCTAATGCATGTTTGGCTAAGTATGGGTCCGTCTTGATCATTACATACACTACAAGTATGATTCAACATTGTGTGGAGGCATAGAGCTACGATTGAGACTCCTTACTACTTATGTTTCTCTCAGGATGGTAGCTTTGATGTTCCTCTCAAGGAATGAGAATCATGTCACACATGTTGCTCATCATACTTCCTTGGAGAACCTAATGCATGTTTGGCTAACTATGAGTCCGTCTTGATCATTACATACACTACAAGTATGTTTCTACATTGTGTGGAGGCATAGAGCTACGATTGGGACTCCTTACTACTTATGTTTCTCTCAGGATGGTAGCTTTGATGTTCCTCTCAAGGAATGAGAATCATGTCACACATGTTGCTCCTCATAGTCCCGTGGAGAACCTAATGCATGTTTGGCTAAGTATGGGTCCGTCTTGATCATTACATACACTACAAGTATGTTCCTAGATTGTGTGGAGGCATAGAGCTACGATTGGGACTCCATACTACTTATGTTTCTCTCTGGATGGTAGCTTTGATGTTCCTCTCAAGGAATGAGAATCATGTCACACATGTTGTTCCTCATAGTCCCGTGGAGAACCTAATGCATGTTTGGGTAAGTATGGGTCCGTCTTGATCATTACATACACTATAAGTATGTTTCTACATTGTCTGGAGGCATATAGCTGAGATTGGGACTCCTTACTACTTACGTTTCTCCCAGGATGGTAGCTTTGATGTTCCTCTCAAGGAATGAGAATCATGTCACACATGTTGTTCCTGATAGTCCCGTGGAGAACCTAATGCATGTTTGGATAAGTATTGCTCCGTCTTGATCATTACACACACTATAAGTATGTTTCTACATTGTGTGGAGGCATAGAGTTAAGATTGGGACTCCTTACTACTTACGTTTCTCCCCGGATGGTAGCTTTGATGTTCCTCTCAAGGAATGAGAATCATGTCACACATGTTGCTCCTCATAGTCCCGTGGAGAACCTAATGCATGTTTGGTTAAGTATGGGTCCGTCTTGTTCATTACATACACGAAGAGTATGTTTCTACATTGTGTGGAGGCATAGAGCTAAGATTGGGACTCCTTACTACTTATGTTTCTCCCAGGATGGTAGCTTTGATGTTCCTCTCAAGGAATGAGAATCATGTCTTACATGTTGCTCCCCATAGTCCCGTGGAGAACCTAATGCATGTTTGGCTAAGTATGGGTCCGTCTTGATCATTACATACACTACAAGTATGATTCAACATTGTGTGGAGGCATAGAGCTACGATTGAGACTCCTTACTACTTATGTTTCTCTCAGGATGGTAGCTTTGATGTTCCTCTCAAGGAATGAGAATCATGTCACACATGTTGCTCATCATAGTTCCTTGGAGAACCTAATGCATGTTTGGCTAACTATGAGTCCGTCTTGATCATTACATACACTACAAGTATGTTTCTACATTGTGTGGAGGCATAGAGCTACGATTGGGACTCCTTAGTACTTATGTTTCTCTCAGGATGGTAGCTTTGATGTTCCTCTCAAGGAATGAGAATCATGTCACACATGTTGCTCCTCATAGTCCCGTGGAGAACCTAATGCATGTTTGGCTAAGTATGGGTCCGTCTTGATCATTACATACACTACAAGTATGTTCCTAGATTGTGTGGAGGCATAGAGCTACGATTGGGACTCCATACTACTTATGTTTCTCTCTGGATGGTAGCTTTGATGTTCCTCTCAAGGAATGAGAATCATGTCACACATGTTGTTCCTCATAGTCCCGTGGAGAACCTAATGCATGTTTGGGTAAGTATGGGTCCGTCTTGATCATTACATACACTATAAGTATGTTTCTACATTGTCTGGAGGCATATAGCTAAGATTGGGACTCCTTACTACTTACGTTTCTCCCAGGATGGTAGCTTTGATGTTCCTCTCAAGGAATGAGAATCATGTCACACATGTTGTTCCTGATAGTCCCGTGGAGAACCTAATGCATGTTTGGATAAGTATTGCTCCGTCTTGATCATTACATACACTATAAGTATGTTTCTACATTGTGTGGAGGCATAGAGTTAAGATTGGGACTCCTTACTACTTACGTTTCTCCCCGGATGGTAGCTTTGATGTTCCTCTCAAGGAATGAGAATCATGTCACACATGTTGCTCCTCATAGTCCCGTGGAGAACCTAATGCATGTTTGGTTAAGTATGGGTCCGTCTTGTTCATTACATACACGAAGAGTATGTTTCTACATTGTGTGGAGGCATAGAGCTAAGATTGGGACTCCTTACTACTTATGTTTCTCCCAGGATGGTAGCTTTGATGTTCCTCTCAAGGAATGAGAATCATGTTTTACATGTTCCTCCCCATAGTCCCGTGGAGAACCTAATGCATGTTTGGCTAAGTATGGGTCCGTCTTGATCATTACATACACTACAAGTATGATTCAACATTGTGTGGAGGCATAGAGCTACGATTGGTACGATTGGGACTCCTTACTACTTATGTTTCTCTCAGGATGGTAGCTTTGATGTTCCTCTCAAGGAATGAGAATCATGTCACACATGTTGCTCATCATAGTTCCTTGGAGAACCTAATGCATGTTTGGCTAACTATGAGTCCGTCTTGATCATTACATACACTACAAGTATGTTTCTACATTGTGTGGAGGCATAGAGCTACGATTGGGACTCCTTACTACTTATGTTTCTCTCAGGATGGTAGCTTTGATGTTCCTCTCAAGGAATGAGAATCATGTCACACATGTTGCTCCTCATAGTCCCGTGGAGAACCTAATGCATGTTTGGCTAAGTATGGGTCCGTCTTCATCATTACATACACTACAAGTATGTTTCTACATTGTGTGGAGGCATAGAGCTATGATTGGGACTCCTTACTACTTATGTTTCTCTCAGGATGGTAGCTTTGATGTTCCTCTCAAGGAATGAGAATCATGTCACACATGTTGCTCCTCATAGTCCCGTGGAGAACCTAATGCATGTTTGGCTAAGTATGGGTCCGTCTTCATCATTACATACACTACAAGTATGTTTCTACATTGTGTGGAGGCATAGAGCTACGATTGGGACTCCTTACTACTTATGTTTCTCTCAGGATGGTAGCTTTGATGTTCCTCTCAAGGAATGAGAATCATGTCACACATGTTGCTCATCATAGTTCCTTGGAGAACCTAATGAATGTTTGGCTAAGTATGAGTCCGTCTTGATCATTACATACACTACAAGTATGTTTCTACATTGTGTGGAGGCATAGAGCTATGATTGGGACTCCTTACTACTTATGTTTCTCTCACGATGGTAGCTTTGATGTTCCTCTCAAGGAATGAGAATCATGTCACACATGTTGCTCCTCATAGTCCCGTGGTGAACCTAATGCATGTTTGGCTAACTATGGGTCCGTCTTGATCATTACATACACTACAAGTATGTTTCTACATTGTGTGGAGGCATAGAGCTACGATTTGCGTCTCCTTACTACTTATGTTTCTCTCAGGATGGTAGCTTTGATGTTCCTCTCAAGGAATGAAAATCATGTCACACATGTTGCTCCTCATAGTCCCGTGGAGAACCTAATGCATGTTTGGCTAAGTATGGGTCCGTCTTGATCATTACATACACTACAAGTATGTTTCTACATTGTGTGGAGGCATAGAGCTACGATTGGGACTCCTTACTACTTATGTTTCTCTCAGGATGGTAGCTTTGATGTTCCTCTCAAGGAATGAGAATCATGTCTTACATGTTGCTACCCATAATCCCGTGGAGAACCTAATGCATGTTTGGCTAAGTATGGGTCCGTCTTGATCATTACATACACTACAAGTATGTTTCTACATTGTGTGGAGGTATATAGCTAAGATTGGGACTCCTTACTAATTACGTTTCTCCCAGGATGGTAGCTTTGATGTTCCTCTCAAGGAATGAGAATCATTTCACACATGTTGCTCCTCATAGTCCCGTGGAGAACCTAATGCATGTTTGGCTAAGTATGGGTCCGTCTTGTTCATTACATACACTACAAGTATGTTTCTACATTGTGTGGAGGCATAGAGCTAAGATTGGGACTCCTTACTACTTATGTTTCTCCCAGGATGGTAGCTTTGATGTTCCTCTCAAGGAATGAGAATCATGTCACACATGTTGCTCATCATAGTTCCTTGGAGAACCTAATGAATGTTTGGCTAAGTATGGGTCCGTCTTGATCATTACATACACTACAAGTATGTTTCTACATTGTGTGGAGGCATAGAGCTACGATTGGGACTCCTTACTACTTATGTTTCTCTCAGGATGGTAGCTTTGATGTTCCTCTCAAGGAATGAGAATCATGTCACACATGTTGCTCATCATAGTCCCTTGGAGAACCTAATGCATGTTTGGCTAAGTATGGGTCCGTCTTGATCATTACATACACTACAAGTATGTTTCTACATTGTGTGGATGCATAGAGCTAAGATTAGGACTCCTTACTACTTATGTTTCTCCCAGGATGGTAGCTTTGATGTTCCTTTCAAGGAATGAGAATCATGTCTTACATGTTGCTCCTCATAGTCCCGTCGAGAACCTAATGCATGTTTGGCTAAGTATGGGTCCGTCTTGATCATTACATACACTACAAGTATGTTTCTACATTGTGTGGAGGCATAGAGCTATGATTGGGACTCTTTACTACTTATGTTTCTCTCAGGATGGTAGCTTTGATGTTCCTCTCAACGAATGAGAATCATGTCACACATGTTGCTCCTCATAGTCCCGTGGAGAACCTAATGTATGTTTGGCTAAGTATGGGTCCGCCTTGATCATTACATACACGACAAGTATGTTTCTACATTATGTGGAGGCATAGAGCTACGATTGGGACTCCTTACTACTTATGTTTCACTCAGGATGGTAGCTTTGATGTTCCTCTCAAGGAATGAGAATCATGTCACACATGTTGCTCCTCATAGTCCCGTGGAGAACCTAATGCATGTTTGGCTAAGTATGGGTCCGTCTTGATCATTACATACACTACAAGTATGTTTCTACATTGTGTGGAGGTATATAGCTAAGATTGGGACTCCTTACTACTTACGTTTCTCCCAGGATGGTAGCTTTGATGTTCCTCTCAAGGAATGAGAATCATTTCACACATGTTGCTCCTCATAGTCCCATGGAGAACCTAATGCATGTTTGGCTAAGTATGGGTCCGTCTTGATCATTACATACACTACAAGTATGTTTCTACATTGTGTGGAGGTATATAGCTAAGATTGGGACTCCTTACTACTTACGTTTCTCCCAGGATGGTAGCTTTGATGTTCCTCTCAAGGAATGAGAATCATGTCACACATGTTGCTCATCATAGTTCCTTGGAGAACCTAATGAATGTTTGGCTAAGTATGAGTCCGTCTTGATCATTACATACACTACAAGTATGTTTCTACATTGTGTGGAGGCATAGAGCTACGATTGGGACTCCTTACTACTTATGATTCTCTCAGGATGGTAGCTTTGATGTTCCTCTCAAGGAATGAGAATCATGTCACACATGTTGCTCATCATAGTTCCTTGGAGAACCTAATGAATGTTTGGCTAAGTATGAGTCCGTCTTGATCATTACATCAACTACAAGTATGTTTCTACATTGTGTGGAGGCATAGAGCTACGATTGGGACTCCTTACTACTTATGTTTCTCTCAGGATGGTAGCTTTGATGTTCCTCTCAAGGAATGAGAATCATGTCACACATGTTGCTCCTCATAGTCCCTTGGAGAACCTAATGCATGTTTGGCTAAGTATGGGTCCGTCTTGATCATTACATACACTACAAGAATGTTTCTACATTGTGTGGATGCATAGAGCTAAGATTAGGACTCCTTACTACTTATGTTTCTCCAGGGATGGTAGCTTTGATGTTCCTTTCAAGGAATGAGAATCATGTCTTACATGTTGCTCCTCATAGTCCCGTCGAGAACCTAATGCATGATTGGCTAAGTATGGGTCCGTCTTGATCATTACATACACTACAAGTATGTTTCTACATTGTGTGGAGGCATAGAGCTATGATTGGGACTCTTTACTACTTATGTTTCTCTCAGGATGGTAACTTTGATGTTCCTCTCAACGAATGAGAATCATGTCGCACATGTTGCTCCTCATAGTCCCGTGGAGAACCTAATGTATGTTTGGCTAAGTATGGGTCCGTCTTGATCATTACATACACGACAAGTATGTTTCTACATTATGTGGAGGCATAGAGCGACGATTGGGACTCCTTACTACTTATGTTTCACTCAGGATGGTAGCTTTGATGTTCCTCTCAAGGAATGAGAATCATGTCACACATGTTGCTCCTCATAGTCCCGTGGAGAACCTAATGCATGTTTGGCTAAGTATGCGTCTGTCTTGATCATTACATACACTACAAGTATGTTTCTTCATTGTGTGGACGCATAGAGCGACGATTGGGACTCCTTACTACTTATGTTTCTCTCAGGATGGTAGCTTTGATGTTCCTCTCAAGGAATGAGAATCATGTCACACATGTTGCTCCTCATAATCCCGTGGAGAACCTAATGCATGTTTGGCTAAGTATGGGTCCGTCTTGATCATTACATACACTACAAGTATGTTTCTACATTGTGTGGAGGCATATAGCTAAGATTGGGACTCCTTACTACGTATGTTTCTCCCTGGATGGTAGCTTTGATGTTCCTCTCAAGGAAAGAGAATCATGTCAAACATGTTGCTCCTCATAGTCCCGTGGAGAACCTAATGCATGTTTGGCTAAGTATGGGTCCGTCTTGTTCATTACATACACGAAGAGTATGTTTCTACATTGTGTGGAGGCATAGAGCTAAGATTGGGACTCCTTACTACTTACGTTTCTCCCCGGATGGTAGCTTTGATGTTCCTCTCAAGGAATGAGAATCATGTCACACATGTTGCTCCTCATAGTCCCGTGGAGAACCTAATGCATGTTTGGCTAAGTATGGGTCCGTCTTGTTCATTACATACACGAAGAGTATGTTTCTACATTGTGTGGAGGCATAGAGCTAAGATTGGGACTCACTACTACTTATGTTTCTCCCAGGATGGTAGCTTTGATGTTCCTCTCAAGGAATGAGAATCATGTCTTACATGTTGCTACCCATAAGCCCGTGGAGAACCTAATGCATGTTTGGCTAAGTATGGGTCCGTCTTGATCATTACATACACTACAAGTATGTTTCTACATTGTGTGGAGGTATATAGCTAAGATTGGGACTCCTTACTACTTACGTTTCTCCCAGGATGGTAGCTTTGATGTTCCTCTCAAGGAATGAGAATCATTTCACACATGTTGCTCCTCATAGTCCCGTGGAGAACCTAATGCATGTTTGGCTAAGTATGGGTCCGTCTTGTTCATTACATACACGAAGAGTATGTTTCTACATTGTGTGGAGGCATAGAGCTAAGATTGGGACTCCTTACTACTTATGTTTCTCCCAGGATGGTAGCTTTGATGTTCCTCTCAAGGAATGAGAATCATGTCTTACATGTTGCTCCCCATAGTCCTGTGGAGAACCTAATGCATGTTTGGCTAAGTATGGGTCCGTCTTGATCATTACATACACTACAAGTATGATTCAACATTGTGTGGAGGCATAGAGCTACGATTGGGACTCCTTACTACTTATGTTTCTCTTAGGATGGTAGCTTTGATGTTCCTCTCAAGGAATGAGAATCATGTCACACATGTTGCTCATCATAGTTCCTTGGAGAACCTAATGAATGTTTGGCTAAGTATGAGTCCGTCTTGATCATTACATACACTACAAGTATGTTTCTACATTGTGTGGAGGCATAGAGCTATGATTGGGACTCTTTACTACTTATGTTTCTCTCAGGATGGTAGCTTTGATGTTCCTCTCAACGAATGAGAATCATGTCACACATGTTGCTCCTCATAGTCCCGTGGAGAACCTAATGTATGTTTGGCTAAGTATGGGTCCGTCTTGATCATTACATACACGACAAGTATGTTTCTACATTATGTGGAGGCATAGAGCTACGATTGGGACTCCTTACTACTTATGTTTCACTCAGGATGGTAGCTTTGATGTTCCTCTCAAGGAATGAGAATCATGTCACACATGTTGCTCCTCATAGTCCCGTGGAGAACCTAATGCATGTTTGGCTAAGTATGGGTCCGTCTTGATCATTACATACACTACAAGTATGTTTCTACATTGTGTGGAGGCATAGAGCTATGATTGGGACTCCTTACTACTTATGTTTCTCTCACGATGGTAGCTTTGATGTTCCTCTCAAGGAATGAGAATCATGTCTTACATGTTGCTCCTAATAGTCCCGTCGAGAACCTAATGCATGTTTGGCTAAGTATGGGTCCGTCTTGATCATTACATACACTACAAGTATGTTTCTACATTGTGTGGAGGCATAGAGCTATGATTGGGACTCCTTACTACTTATGTTTCTCTCACGATGGTAGCTTTGATGTTCCTCTCAAGGAATGAGAATCATGTCACACATGTTGCTCCTCATAGTCCCGTGGAGAACCTAATGCATGTTTGGCTAACTATGGGTCCGTCTTGATCATTACATACACTACAAGTATGTTTCTACATTGTGTGAAGGCATAGAGCTACGATTTGCGTCTCTTTACTACTTATGTTTCTCCCAGGATGGTAGCTTTGATGTTCCTCTCAAGGAATGAGAATCATGTCTTACATGTTGCTCCCCATAGTCCTGTGGAGAACCTAATGCACGTTTGGCTAAGTATGGGTCCGTCTTGATCATTACATACACTACAAGTATGTTTCTACATTGTGTGGAGGTATATAGCTAAGATTGGGACTCCTTACTACTTACGTTTCTCCCAGGATGGTAGCTTTGATGTTCCTCTCAAGGAATGAGAATCATTTCACACATGTTGCTCCTCATAGTCCCGTGGAGAACCTAATGCATGTTTGGCTAAGTATGGGTCCGTCTTGTTCATTACATACACGAAGAGTATGTTTCTACATTGTGTGGAGGCATAGAGCTAAGATTGGGACTCCTTACTACTTATGTTTCTCCCAGGATGGTAGCTTTGATGTTCCTCTCAAGGAATGAGAATCATGTCTTACATGTTGCTCCCCATAGTCCTGTGGAGAACCTAATGCATGTTTGGCTAAGTATGGGTCCGTCTTGATCATTACATACACTACAAGTATGATTCAACATTGTGTGGAGGCATAGAGCTACGATTGGGACTCCTTACTACTTATGTTTCTCTTAGGATGGTAGCTTTGATGTTCCTCTCAAGGAATGAGAATCATGTCACACATGTTGCTCATCATAGTTCCTTGGAGAACCTAATGAATGTTTGGCTAAGTATGAGTCCGTCTTGATCATTACATACACTACAAGTATGTTTCTACATTGTGTGGAGGCATAGAGCTATGATTGGGACTCTTTACTACTTATGTTTCTCTCAGGATGGTAGCTTTGATGTTCCTCTCAACGAATGAGAATCATGTCACACATGTTGCTCCTCATAGTCCCGTGGAGAACCTAATGTATGTTTGGCTAAGTATGGGTCCGTCTTGATCATTACATACACGACAAGTATGTTTCTACATTATGTGGAGGCATAGAGCTACGATTGGGACTCCTTACTACTTATGTTTCACTCAGGATGGTAGCTTTGATGTTCCTCTCAAGGAATGAGAATCATGTCACACATGTTGCTCCTCATAGTCCCGTGGAGAACCTAATGCATGTTTGGCTAAGTATGGGTCCGTCTTGATCATTACATACACTACAAGTATGTTTCTACATTGTGTGGAGGCATAGAGCTATGATTGGGACTCCTTACTACTTATGTTTCTCTCACGATGGTAGCTTTGATGTTCCTCTCAAGGAATGAGAATCATGTCTTACATGTTGCTCCTAATAGTCCCGTCGAGAACCTAATGCATGTTTGGCTAAGTATGGGTCCGTCTTGATCATTACATACACTACAAGTATGTTTCTACATTGTGTGGAGGCATAGAGCTATGATTGGGACTCCTTACTACTTATGTTTCTCTCACGATGGTAGCTTTGATGTTCCTCTCAAGGAATGAGAATCATGTCACACATGTTGCTCCTCATAGTCCCGTGGAGAACCTAATGCATGTTTGGCTAACTATGGGTCCGTCTTGATCATTACATACACTACAAGTATGTTTCTACATTGTGTGAAGGCATAGAGCTACGATTTGCGTCTCTTTACTACTTATGTTTTTCTCAGGATGGTAGCTTTGATGTTCCTCTCAAGGAATGAAAATCATGTCACACATGTTGCTCGTCATAGTCCCGTGGAGAACCTAATGCACGTTTGGCTAAGTATGGGTCCGTCTTGATCATTACATACACTACAAGTATGTTTCTACATTGTGTGGATGCATAGAGCTAAGATTAGGACTCCTTACTACTTATGTTTCTCCCAGGATGGTAGCTTTGATGTTCCTTTCAAGGAATGAGAATCATGTCTTACATGTTGCTCCTCATAGTCCCGTCGAGAACCTAATGCATGTTTGGCTAAGTATGGGTCCGTCTTGATCATTACATACACTACAAGTATGTTTCTACATTGTGTGGAGGCATAGAGCTATGATTGGGACTCTTTACTACTTATGTTTCTCTCAGGATGGTAGCTTTGATGTTCCTCTCAACGAATGAGAATCATGTCACACATGTTGCTCCTCATAGTCCCGTGGAGAACCTAATGTATATTTGGCTAAGTATGGGTCCGTCTTGATCATTACATACACGACAAGTATGTTTCTACATTATGTGGAGGCATAGAGCTACGATTGGGACTCCTTACTACTTATGTTTCACTCAGGATGGTAGCTTTGATGTTCCTCTCAAGGAATGAGAATCATGTCACACATGTTGCTCCTCATAGTCCCGTGGAGAACCTAATGCATGTTTGGCTAAGTATGGGTCCGTCTTGATCATTACATACACTACAAGTATGTTTCTACATTGTGTGGAGGCATAGAGCTATGATTGGGACTCCTTACTACTTATGTTTCTCTCACGATGGTAGCTTTGATGTTCCTCTCAAGGAATGAGAATCATGTCTTACATGTTGCTCCTAATAGTCCCGTCGAGAACCTAATGCATGTTTGGCTAAGTATGGGTCCGTCTTGATCATTACATACACTACAAGTATGTTTCTACATTGTGTGGAGGCATAGAGCTATGATTGGGACTCCTTACTACTTATGTTTCTCTCACGATGGTAGCTTTGATGTTCCTCTCAAGGAATGAGAATCATGTCACACATGTTGCTCCTCATAGTCCCGTGGAGAACCTAATGCATGTTTGGCTAACTATGGGTCCGTCTTGATCATTACATACACTACAAGTATGTTTCTACATTGTGTGAAGGCATAGAGCTACGATTTGCGTCTCTTTACTACTTATGTTTTTCTCAGGATGGTAGCTTTGATGTTCCTCTCAAGGAATGAAAATCATGTCACACATGTTGCTCGTCATAGTCCCGTGGAGAACCTAATGCATGTTTGGCTAAGTATGGGTCCGTCTTGATCATTACATACACTACAAGTATGTTTCTACATTGTGTGGAGGTATATAGCTAAGATTGGGACTCCTTACTACTTACGTTTCTCCCAGGATGGTAGCTTTGATGTTCCTCTCAAGGAATGAGAATCATTTCACACATGTTGCTCCTCATAGTCCCATGGAGAACCTAATGCATGTTTGGCTAAGTATGGGTCCGTCTTGATCATTACATACACTACAAGTATGTTTCTACATTGTGTGGAGGTATATAGCTAAGATTGGGACTCCTTACTACTTACGTTTCTCCCAGGATGGTAGCTTTGATGTTCCTCTCAAGGAATGAGAATCATGTCACACATGTTGCTCATCATAGTTCCTTGGAGAACCTAATGAATGTTTGGCTAAGTATGAGTCCGTCTTGATCATTACATACACGAAGAGTATGTTTCTACATTGTGTGGAGGCATAGAGCTACGATTGGGACTCCTTACTACTTATGATTCTCTCAGGATGGTAGCTTTGATGTTCCTCTCAAGGAATGAGAATCATGTCACACATGTTGCTCATCATAGTTCCTTGGAGAACCTAATGAATGTTTGGCTAAGTATGAGTCCGTCTTGATCATTACATCAACTACAAGTATGTTTCTACATTGTGTGGAGGCATAGAGCTACGATTGGGACTCCTTACTACTTATGTTTCTCTCAGGATGGTAGCTTTGATGTTCCTCTCAAGGAATGAGAATCATGTCACACATGTTGCTCCTCATAGTCCCTTGGAGAACCTAATGCATGTTTGGCTAAGTATGGGTCCGTCTTGATCATTACATACACTACAAGTATGTTTCTACATTGTGTGGATGCATAGAGCTAAGATTAGGACTCCTTACTACTTATGTTTCTCCAGGGATGGTAGCTTTGATGTTCCTTTCAAGGAATGAGAATCATGTCTTACATGTTGCTCCTCATAGTCCCGTCGAGAACCTAATGCATGATTGGCTAAGTATGGGTCCGTCTTGATCATTACATACACTACAAGTATGTTTCTACATTGTGTGGAGGCATAGAGCTATGATTGGGACTCTTTACTACTTATGTTTCTCTCAGGATGGTAACTTTGATGTTCCTCTCAACGAATGAGAATCATGTCGCACATGTTGCTCCTCATAGTCCCGTGGAGAACCTAATGTATGTTTGGCTAAGTATGGGTCCGTCTTGATCATTACATACACGACAAGTATGTTTCTACATTATGTGGAGGCATAGAGCTACGATTGGGACTCCTTACTACTTATGTTTCACTCAGGATGGTAGCTTTGATGTTCCTCTCAAGGAATGAGAATCATGTCACACATGTTGCTCCTCATAGTCCCGTGGAGAACCTAATGCATGTTTGGCTAAGTATGCGTCTGTCTTGATCATTACATACACTACAAGTATGTTTCTTCATTGTGTGGACGCATAGAGCGACGATTGGGACTCCTTACTACTTATGTTTCTCTCAGGATGGTAGCTTTGATGTTCCTCTCAAGGAATGAGAATCATGTCACACATGTTGCTCCTCATAATCCCGTGGAGAACCTAATGCATGTTTGGCTAAGTATGGGTCCGTCTTGATCATTACATACACTACAAGTATGTTTCTACATTGTGTGGAGGCATATAGCTAAGATTGGGACTCCTTACTACGTATGTTTCTCCCTGGATGGTAGCTTTGATGTTCCTCTCAAGGAAAGAGAATCATGTCAAACATGTTGCTCCTCATAGTCCCGTGGAGAACCTAATGCATGTTTGGCTAAGTATGGGTCCGTCTTGTTCATTACATACACGAAGAGTATGTTTCTACATTGTGTGGAGGCATAGAGCTAAGATTGGGACTCCTTACTACTTACGTTTCTCCCCGGATGGTAGCTTTGATGTTCCTCTCAAGGAATGAGAATCATGTCACACATGTTGCTCCTCATAGTCCCGTGGAGAACCTAATGCATGTTTGGCTAAGTATGGGTCCGTCTTGTTCATTACATACACGAAGAGTATGTTTCTACATTGTGTGGAGGCATAGAGCTAAGATTGGGACTCACTACTACTTATGTTTCTCCCAGGATGGTAGCTTTGATGTTCCTCTCAAGGAATGAGAATCATGTCTTACATGTTGCTACCCATAAGCCCGTGGAGAACCTAATGCATGTTTGGCTAAGTATGGGTCCGTCTTGATCATTACATACACTACAAGTATGTTTCTACATTGTGTGGAGGTATATAGCTAAGATTGGGACTCCTTACTACTTACGTTTCTCCCAGGATGGTAGCTTTGATGTTCCTCTCAAGGAATGAGAATCATTTCACACATGTTGCTCCTCATAGTCCCGTGGAGAACCTAATGCATGTTTGGCTAAGTATGGGTCCGTCTTGTTCATTACATACACGAAGAGTATGTTTCTACATTGTGTGGAGGCATAGAGCTAAGATTGGGACTCCTTACTACTTATGTTTCTCCCAGGATGGTAGCTTTGATGTTCCTCTCAAGGAATGAGAATCATGTCTTACATGTTGCTCCCCATAGTCCTGTGGAGAACCTAATGCATGTTTGGCTAAGTATGGGTCCGTCTTGATCATTACATACACTACAAGTATGATTCAACATTGTGTGGAGGCATAGAGCTACGATTGGGACTCCTTACTACTTATGTTTCTCTTAGGATGGTAGCTTTGATGTTCCTCTCAAGGAATGAGAATCATGTCACACATGTTGCTCATCATAGTTCCTTGGAGAACCTAATGAATGTTTGGCTAAGTATGAGTCCGTCTTGATCATTACATACACTACAAGTATGTTTCTACATTGTGTGGAGGCATAGAGCTACGATTGGGACTCCTTACTACTTATGTTTCTCTCAGGATGGTAGCTTTGATGTTCCTCTCAAGGAATGAGAATCATGTCACACATGTTGCTCCTCATAGTCCCTTGGAGAACCTAATGCATGTTTGGCTAAGTATGGGTCCGTCTTGATCATTACATACACTACAAGTATGTTTCTACATTGTGTGGATGCATAGAGCTAAGATTAGGACTCCTTACTACTTATGTTTCTCCCAGGATGGTAGCTTTGATGTTCATTTCAAGGAATGAGAATCATGTCTTACATGTTGCTCCTCATAGTCCCGTCGAGAACCTAATGCATGTTTGGCTAAGTATGGGTCCGTCTTGATCATTACATACACTACAAGTATGTTTCTACATTGTGTGGAGGCATAGAGCTATGATTGGGACTCTTTACTACTTATGTTTCTCTCAGGATGGTAGCTTTGATGTTCCTCTCAACGAATGAGAATCATGTCACACATGTTGCTCCTCATAGTCCCGTGGAGAACCTAATGTATGTTTGGCTAAGTATGGGTCCGTCTTGATCATTACATACACGACAAGTATGTTTCTACATTATGTGGAGGCATAGAGCTACGATTGGGACTGCTTACTACTTATGTTTCACTCAGGATGGTAGCTTTGATGTTCCTCTCAAGGAATGAGAATCATGTCACACATGTTGCTCCTCATAGTCCCGTGGAGAACCTAATGCATGTTTGGCTAAGTATGCGTCTGTCTTGATCATTACATACACTACAAGTATGTTTCTTCATTGTGTGGACGCATAGAGCGACGATTGGGACTCCTTACTACTTATGTTTCTCTCAGGATGGTAGCTTTGATGTTCCTCTCAAGGAATGAGAATCATGTCACACATGTTGCTCCTCATAATCCCGTGGAGAACCTAATGCATGTTTGGCTAAGTATGGGTCCGTCTTGATCATTACATACACTACAAGTATGTTTCTACATTGTGTGGAGGCATATAGCGAAGATTGGGACTCCTTACTACGTATGTTTCTCCCTGGATGGTAGCTTTGATGTTCCTCTCAAGGAAAGAGAATCATGTCAAACATGTTGCTCCTCATAGTCCCGTGGAGAACCTAATGCATGTTTGGCTAAGTATGGGTCCGTCTTGTTCATTACATACACGAAGAGTATGTTTCTACATTGTGTGGAGGCATAGAGCTAAGATTGGGACTCCTTACTACTTACGTTTCTCCCCGGATGGTAGCTTTGATGTTCCTCTCAAGGAATGAGAATCATGTCACACATGTTGCTCCTCATAGTCCCGTGGAGAACCTAATGCATGTTTGGCTAAGTATGGGTCCGTCTTGTTCATTACATACACGAAGAGTATGTTTCTACATTGTGTGGAGGCATAGAGCTAAGATTGGGACTCCTTACTACTTATGTTTCTCCCAGGATGGTAGCTTTGATGTTCCTCTCAAGGAATGAGAATCATGTCTTACATGTTGCTACCCATAGTCCTGTGGAGAACCTAATGCATGTTTGGCTAAGTATGAGTCCGTGTTAATCATTACATACACGAAGAGTATGTTTCTACATTGTGTGGAGGCATAGAGTTAAGATTGGGACTCCTTACTACTTACGTTTCTCCCCGGATGGTAGCTTTGATGTTCCTCTCAAGGAATGAGAATCATGTCACACATGTTGCTCCTCATAGTCCCGTGGAGAACCTAATGCATAATTGGCTAAGTATGGGTCCGTCTTGTTCATTACATACACGAAGAGTATGTTTCTACATTGTGTGGAGGCATAGAGCTAAGATTGGGACTCCTTACTACTTATATTTCTCCCAGGATGGTAGCTTTGATGTTCCTCTCAAGGAATGAGAATCATGTCTTACATGTTGCTCCCCATAGTCCCGTGGAGAACCTAATGCATGTTTGTCTAAGTATGGGTCCGTCTTCATCATTACATACACTACAAGTATGATTCAACATTGTGTGGAGGCATAGAGCTACGATTGGGACTCCTTACTACTTATGTTTCTCTCAGGATGGTAGCTTTGATGTTCCTCTCAAGGAATGAGAATCATGTCACACATGTTGCTCATCATAGTTCCTTGGAGAACCTAATGAATGTTTGGCTAAGTATGAGTCCGTCTTGATCATTACATACACTACAAGTATGTTTCTACATTGTGTGGAGGCATAGAGCTATGATTGGGACTCCTTACTACTTATGTTTCTCTCAGAATGGTAGCTTTGATGTTCCTCTCAAGGAATGAGAATCATGTCACACATGTTGCTCCTCATAGTCCCGTGGAGAACCTAATGCATGTTTGGCTAAGTATGGGTCCGTCTTGATCATTACATACACAACAAGTATGTTTCTACATTGTGTGGATGCATAGAGCTAAGATTGGGACTCTTTACTACTTATGTTTCTCCCAGGATGGTAGCTTTGATGTTCCTCTCAAGGAATGAGAATCATATCTTACATGTTGCTCCTCATAGTCCCGTCGAGAACCTAATGCATGTTTGGCTAAGTATGGGTCCGTCTTGATCATTACATACACTACAAGTATGTTTCTACATTGTGTGGAGGCATAGAGCTATGATTGGGACTCTTTACTACTTATTTTTCTCTCAGGATGGTAGCTTTGATGTTCCTCTCAAGGAATGAGAATCATGTCACACATGTTGCTCCTCATAGTCCCGTGGAGAACCTAATGCATGTTTGGCTAAGTATGGGTCCGTCTTGATCATTACATACACGACAAGTATGTTTCTACATTATGTGGAGGCATAGAGCTACGATTGGGACTCCTTACTACTTATGTTTCACTCAGGATGGTAGCTTTGATGTTCCTCTCAAGGAATGAGAATCATGTCACACATGTTGCTCCTCATAATCCCGTGGAGAACCTAATGCATGTTTGGCTAAGTATGGGTCCGTCTTGATCATTACATACACTACAAGTATGTTTCTACATTGTGTGGAGGCATATAGCTAAGATTGGGACTCCTTGCTACTTATGTTTCTCCTTGGATGGTAGCTTTGATGTTCCTCTCAAGGAAAGAGAATCATGTCAAACATGTTGCTCCTCATAGTCCCGTGGAGAACCTAATGCATGTTTGGCTAAGTATGGGTCCGTCTTGTTCATTACATACACGAAGAGTATGTTTCTACATTGTGTGGAGGCATATAGCTAAGATTGGGACTCCTTACTACGTATGTTTCTCCCTGGATGGTAGCTTTGATGTTCCTCTCAAGGAAAGAGAATCATGTCAAACATGTTGCTCCTCATAGTCCCGTGGAGAACCAAATGCATGTTTGGCTAAGTATGGGTCCGTCTTGTTCATTACATACACGAAGAGTATGTTTCTACATTGTGTGGAGGCATAGAGCTAAGATTGGGACTCCTTACTACTTACGTTTCTCCCCGGATGGTAGCTTTGATGTTCCTCTCAAGGAATGAGAATCATGTCACACATGTTGCTCCTCATAGTCCCGTGGAGAACCTAATGCATGTTTGGCTAAGTATGGGTCCGTCTTGTTCATTACATACACGAAGAGTATGTTTCTACATTGTGTGGAGGCATAGAGCTAAGATTGGGACTCCTTACTACTTATGTTTCTCCCAGGATGGTAGCTTTGATGTTCCTCTCAAGGAATGAGAATCATGTCTTACATGTTGCTACCCAAAGTCCTGTGGAGAACCTAATGCATGTTTGGCTAAGTATGAGTCCGTCTTGATCATTACATACACTACAAGTATGTTTCTTCATTGTGTGGACGCATAGAGCGACGATTGGGACTCCTTACTACTTATGTTTCTCTCAGGATGGTAGCTTTGATGTTCCTCTCAAGGAATGAGAATCATGTCACACATGTTGCTCCTCATAATCCCGTGGAGAACCTAATGCATGTTTGGCTAAGTATGGGTCCGTCTTGATCATTACATACACTACAAGTATGTTTCTACATTGTGTGGAGGCATATAGCTAAGATTGGGACTCCTTACTACGTATGTTTCTCCCTGGATGGTAGCTTTGATGTTCCTCTCAAGGAAAGAGAATCATGTCAAACATGTTGCTCCTCATAGTCCCGTGGAGAACCTAATGCATGTTTGGCTAAGTATGGGTCCGTCTTGTTCATTACATACACGAAGAGTATGTTTCTACATTGTGTGGAGGCATAGAGCTAAGATTGGGACTCCTTACTACTTACGTTTCTCCCCGGATGGTAGCTTTGATGTTCCTCTCAAGGAATGAGAATCATGTCACACATGTTGCTCCTCATAGTCCCGTGGAGAACCTAATGCATGTTTGGCTAAGTATGGGTCCGTCTTGTTCATTACATACACGAAGAGTATGTTTCTACATTGTGTGGAGGCATAGAGCTAAGATTGGGACTCCTTACTACTTATGTTTCTCCCAGGATGGTAGCTTTGATGTTCCTCTCAAGGAATGAGAATCATGTCTTACATGTTGCTACCCATAGTCCTGTGGAGAACCTAATGCATGTTTGGCTAAGTATGAGTCCGTGTTAATCATTACATACACGAAGAGTATGTTTCTACATTGTGTGGAGGCATAGAGTTAAGATTGGGACTCCTTACTACTTACGTTTCTCCCCGGATGGTAGCTTTGATGTTCCTCTCAAGGAATGAGAATCATGTCACACATGTTGCTCCTCATAGTCCCGTGGAGAACCTAATGCATAATTGGCTAAGTATGGGTCCGTCTTGTTCATTACATACACGAAGAGTATGTTTCTACATTGTGTGGAGGCATAGAGCTAAGATTGGGACTCCTTACTACTTATATTTCTCCCAGGATGGTAGCTTTGATGTTCCTCTCAAGGAATGAGAATCATGTCTTACATGTTGCTCCCCATAGTCCCGTGGAGAACCTAATGCATGTTTGTCTAAGTATGGGTCCGTCTTCATCATTACATACACTACAAGTATGATTCAACATTGTGTGGAGGCATAGAGCTACGATTGGGACTCCTTACTACTTATGTTTCTCTCAGGATGGTAGCTTTGATGTTCCTCTCAAGGAATGAGAATCATGTCACACATGTTGCTCATCATAGTTCCTTGGAGAACCTAATGAATGTTTGGCTAAGTATGAGTCCGTCTTGATCATTACATACACTACAAGTATGTTTCTACATTGTGTGGAGGCATAGAGCTATGATTGGGACTCCTTACTACTTATGTTTCTCTCAGAATGGTAGCTTTGATGTTCCTCTCAAGGAATGAGAATCATGTCACACATGTTGCTCCTCATAGTCCCGTGGAGAACCTAATGCATGTTTGGCTAAGTATGGGTCCGTCTTGATCATTACATACACAACAAGTATGTTTCTACATTGTGTGGATGCATAGAGCTAAGATTGGGACTCTTTACTACTTATGTTTCTCCCAGGATGGTAGCTTTGATGTTCCTCTCAAGGAATGAGAATCATATCTTACATGTTGCTCCTCATAGTCCCGTCGAGAACCTAATGCATGTTTGGCTAAGTATGGGTCCGTCTTGATCATTACATACACTACAAGTATGTTTCTACATTGTGTGGAGGCATAGAGCTATGATTGGGACTCTTTACTACTTATTTTTCTCTCAGGATGGTAGCTTTGATGTTCCTCTCAAGGAATGAGAATCATGTCACACATGTTGCTCCTCATAGTCCCGTGGAGAACCTAATGCATGTTTGGCTAAGTATGGGTCCGTCTTGATCATTACATACACGACAAGTATGTTTCTACATTATGTGGAGGCATAGAGCTACGATTGGGACTCCTTACTACTTATGTTTCACTCAGGATGGTAGCTTTGATGTTCCTCTCAAGGAATGAGAATCATGTCACACATGTTGCTCCTCATAATCCCGTGGAGAACCTAATGCATGTTTGGCTAAGTATGGGTCCGTCTTGATCATTACATACACTACAAGTATGTTTCTACATTGTGTGGAGGCATATAGCTAAGATTGGGACTCCTTGCTACTTATGTTTCTCCTTGGATGGTAGCTTTGATGTTCCTCTCAAGGAAAGAGAATCATGTCAAACATGTTGCTCCTCATAGTCCCGTGGAGAACCTAATGCATGTTTGGCTAAGTATGGGTCCGTCTTGTTCATTACATACACGAAGAGTATGTTTCTACATTGTGTGGAGGCATATAGCTAAGATTGGGACTCCTTACTACGTATGTTTCTCCCTGGATGGTAGCTTTGATGTTCCTCTCAAGGAAAGAGAATCATGTCAAACATGTTGCTCCTCATAGTCCCGTGGAGAACCAAATGCATGTTTGGCTAAGTATGGGTCCGTCTTGTTCATTACATACACGAAGAGTATGTTTCTACATTGTGTGGAGGCATAGAGCTAAGATTGGGACTCCTTACTACTTACGTTTCTCCCCGGATGGTAGCTTTGATGTTCCTCTCAAGGAATGAGAATCATGTCACACATGTTGCTCCTCATAGTCCCGTGGAGAACCTAATGCATGTTTGGCTAAGTATGGGTCCGTCTTGTTCATTACATACACGAAGAGTATGTTTCTACATTGTGTGGAGGCATAGAGCTAAGATTGGGACTCCTTACTACTTATGTTTCTCCCAGGATGGTAGCTTTGATGTTCCTCTCAAGGAATGAGAATCATGTCTTACATGTTGCTACCCAAAGTCCTGTGGAGAACCTAATGCATGTTTGGCTAAGTATGAGTCCGTGTTGATCATTACATACACGAAGAGTATGTTTCTACATTGTGTGGAGGCATAGAGTTAAGATTGGGACTCCTTACTACGTATGTTTCTCCCTGGATGGTAGCTTTGATGTTCCTCTCAAGGAAAGAGAATCATGTCAAACATGTTGCTCCTCATAGTCCCGTGGAGAACCAAATGCATGTTTGGCTAAGTATGGGTCCGTCTTGTTCATTACATACACGAAGAGTATGTTTCTACATTGTGTGGAGGCATAGAGCTAAGATTGGGACTCCTTACTACTTACGTTTCTCCCCGGATGGTAGCTTTGATGTTCCTCTCAAGGAATGAGAATCATGTCACACATGTTGCTCCTCATAGTCCCGTGGAGAACCTAATGCATGTTTGGCTAAGTATGGGTCCGTCTTGTTCATTACATACACGAAGAGTATGTTTCTACATTGTGTGGAGGCATAGAGCTAAGATTGGGACTCCTTACTACTTATGTTTCTCCCAGGATGGTAGCTTTGATGTTCCTCTCAAGGAATGAGAATCATGTCTTACATGTTGCTACCCAAAGTCCTGTGGAGAACCTAATGCATGTTTGGCTAAGTATGAGTCCGTCTTGTTCATTACATACACGAAGAGTATGTTTCTACATTGTGTGGAGGCATAGAGCTAAGATTGGGACTCCTTACTACTTATATTTCTCCCAGGATGGTAGCTTTGATGTTCCTCTCAAGGAATGAGAATCATGTCTTACATGTTGCTCCCCATAGTCCCGTGGAGAACCTAATGCATGTTTGTCTAAGTATGGGTCCGTCTTCATCATTACATACACTACAAGTATGATTCAACATTGTGTGGAGGCATAGAGCTACGATTGGGACTCCTTACTACTTATGTTTCTCTCAGGATGGTAGCTTTGATGTTCCTCTCAAGGAATGAGAATCATGTCACACATGTTGCTCATCATAGTTCCTTGGAGAACCTAATGAATGTTTGGCTAAGTATGAGTCCGTCTTGATCATTACATACACTACAAGTATGTTTCTACATTGTGTGGAGGCATAGAGCTATGATTGGGACTCCTTACTACTTATGTTTCTCTCAGAATGGTAGCTTTGATGTTCCTCTCAAGGAATGAGAATCATGTCACACATGTTGCTCCTCATAGTCCCGTGGAGAACCTAATGCATGTTTGGCTAAGTATGGGTCCGTCTTGATCATTACATACACAACAAGTATGTTTCTACATTGTGTGGATGCATAGAGCTAAGATTGGGACTCTTTACTACTTATGTTTCTCCCAGGATGGTAGCTTTGATGTTCCTCTCAAGGAATGAGAATCATATCTTACATGTTGCTCCTCATAGTCCCGTCGAGAACCTAATGCATGTTTGGCTAAGTATGGGTCCGTCTTGATCATTACATACACTACAAGTATGTTTCTACATTGTGTGGAGGCATAGAGCTATGATTGGGACTCTTTACTACTTATTTTTCTCTCAGGATGGTAGCTTTGATGTTCCTCTCAAGGAATGAGAATCATGTCACACATGTTGCTCCTCATAGTCCCGTGGAGAACCTAATGCATGTTTGGCTAAGTATGGGTCCGTCTTGATCATTACATACACGACAAGTATGTTTCTACATTATGTGGAGGCATAGAGCTACGATTGGGACTCCTTACTACTTATGTTTCACTCAGGATGGTAGCTTTGATGTTCCTCTCAAGGAATGAGAATCATGTCACACATGTTGCTCCTCATAATCCCGTGGAGAACCTAATGCATGTTTGGCTAAGTATGGGTCCGTCTTGATCATTACATACACTACAAGTATGTTTCTACATTGTGTGGAGGCATATAGCTAAGATTGGGACTCCTTGCTACTTATGTTTCTCCTTGGATGGTAGCTTTGATGTTCCTCTCAAGGAAAGAGAATCATGTCAAACATGTTGCTCCTCATAGTCCCGTGGAGAACCTAATGCATGTTTGGCTAAGTATGGGTCCGTCTTGTTCATTACATACACGAAGAGTATGTTTCTACATTGTGTGGAGGCATATAGCTAAGATTGGGACTCCTTACTACGTATGTTTCTCCCTGGATGGTAGCTTTGATGTTCCTCTCAAGGAAAGAGAATCATGTCAAACATGTTGCTCCTCATAGTCCCGTGGAGAACCAAATGCATGTTTGGCTAAGTATGGGTCCGTCTTGTTCATTACATACACGAAGAGTATGTTTCTACATTGTGTGGAGGCATAGAGCTAAGATTGGGACTCCTTACTACTTACGTTTCTCCCCGGATGGTAGCTTTGATGTTCCTCTCAAGGAATGAGAATCATGTCACACATGTTGCTCCTCATAGTCCCGTGGAGAACCTAATGCATGTTTGGCTAAGTATGGGTCCGTCTTGTTCATTACATACACGAAGAGTATGTTTCTACATTGTGTGGAGGCATAGAGCTAAGATTGGGACTCCTTACTACTTATGTTTCTCCCAGGATGGTAGCTTTGATGTTCCTCTCAAGGAATGAGAATCATGTCTTACATGTTGCTACCCAAAGTCCTGTGGAGAACCTAATGCATGTTTGGCTAAGTATGAGTCCGTGTTGATCATTACATACACGAAGAGTATGTTTCTACATTGTGTGGAGGCATAGAGTTAAGATTGGGACTCCTTACTACGTATGTTTCTCCCTGGATGGTAGCTTTGATGTTCCTCTCAAGGAAAGAGAATCATGTCAAACATGTTGCTCCTCATAGTCCCGTGGAGAACCAAATGCATGTTTGGCTAAGTATGGGTCCGTCTTGTTCATTACATACACGAAGAGTATGTTTCTACATTGTGTGGAGGCATAGAGCTAAGATTGGGACTCCTTACTACTTACGTTTCTCCCCGGATGGTAGCTTTGATGTTCCTCTCAAGGAATGAGAATCATGTCACACATGTTGCTCCTCATAGTCCCGTGGAGAACCTAATGCATGTTTGGCTAAGTATGGGTCCGTCTTGTTCATTACATACACGAAGAGTATGTTTCTACATTGTGTGGAGGCATAGAGCTAAGATTGGGACTCCTTACTACTTATGTTTCTCCCAGGATGGTAGCTTTGATGTTCCTCTCAAGGAATGAGAATCATGTCTTACATGTTGCTACCCAAAGTCCTGTGGAGAACCTAATGCATGTTTGGCTAAGTATGAGTCCGTCTTGTTCATTACATACACGAAGAGTATGTTTCTACATTGTGTGGAGGCATAGAGCTAAGATTGGGACTCCTTACTACTTATATTTCTCCCAGGATGGTAGCTTTGATGTTCCTCTCAAGGAATGAGAATCATGTCTTACATGTTGCTCCCCATAGTCCCGTGGAGAACCTAATGCATGTTTGTCTAAGTATGGGTCCGTCTTCATCATTACATACACTACAAGTATGATTCAACATTGTGTGGAGGCATAGAGCTACGATTGGGACTCCTTACTACTTATGTTTCTCTCAGGATGGTAGCTTTGATGTTCCTCTCAAGGAATGAGAATCATGTCACACATGTTGCTCATCATAGTTCCTTGGAGAACCTAATGAATGTTTGGCTAAGTATTAGTCCGTCTTGATCATTACATACACTACAAGTATGTTTCTACATTGTGTGGAGGCATAGAGTTAAGATTGGGACTCCTTACTACGTATGTTTCTCCCTGGATGGTAGCTTTGATGTTCCTCTCAAGGAAAGAGAATCATGTCAAACATGTTGCTCCTCATAGTCCCGTGGAGAACCAAATGCATGTTTGGCTAAGTATGGGTCCGTCTTGTTCATTACATACACGAAGAGTATGTTTCTACATTGTGTGGAGGCATAGAGCTAAGATTGGGACTCCTTACTACTTACGTTTCTCCCCGGATGGTAGCTTTGATGTTCCTCTCAAGGAATGAGAATCATGTCACACATGTTGCTCCTCATAGTCCCGTGGAGAACCTAATGCATGTTTGGCTAAGTATGGGTCCGTCTTGTTCATTACATACACGAAGAGTATGTTTCTACATTGTGTGGAGGCATAGAGCTAAGATTGGGACTCCTTACTACTTATGTTTCTCCCAGGATGGTAGCTTTGATGTTCCTCTCAAGGAATGAGAATCATGTCTTACATGTTGCTACCCAAAGTCCTGTGGAGAACCTAATGCATGTTTGGCTAAGTATGAGTCCGTCTTGTTCATTACATACACGAAGAGTATGTTTCTACATTGTGTGGAGGCATAGAGCTAAGATTGGGACTCCTTACTACTTATATTTCTCCCAGGATGGTAGCTTTGATGTTCCTCTCAAGGAATGAGAATCATGTCTTACATGTTGCTCCCCATAGTCCCGTGGAGAACCTAATGCATGTTTGTCTAAGTATGGGTCCGTCTTCATCATTACATACACTACAAGTATGATTCAACATTGTGTGGAGGCATAGAGCTACGATTGGGACTCCTTACTACTTATGTTTCTCTCAGGATGGTAGCTTTGATGTTCCTCTCAAGGAATGAGAATCATGTCACACATGTTGCTCATCATAGTTCCTTGGAGAACCTAATGAATGTTTGGCTAAGTATTAGTCCGTCTTGATCATTACATACACTACAAGTATGTTTCTACATTGTGTGGAGGCATAGAGCTATGATTGGGACTCCTTACTACTTATGTTTCTCTCAGAATGGTAGCTTTGATGTTCCTCTCAAGGAATGAGAATCATGTCACACATGTTGCTCCTCATAGTCCCGTGGAGAACCAAATGCATGTTTGGCTAAGTATGGGTCCGTCTTGATCATTACATACACAACAAGTATGTTTCTACATTGTGTGGATGCATAGAGCTAAGATTGGGACTCTTTACTACTTATGTTTCTCCCAGGATGGTAGCTTTGATGTTCCTCTCAAGGAATGAGAATCATATCTTACATGTTGCTCCTCATAGTCCCGTCGAGAACCTAATGCATGTTTGGCTAAGTATGGGTCCGTCTTGATCATTACATACACTACAAGTATGTTTCTACATTGTGTGGAGGCATAGAGCTATGATTGGGACTCTTTACTACTTATGTTTCTCTCAGGATGGTAGCTTTGATGTTCCTCTCAAGGAATGAGAATCATGTCACACATGTTGCTCCTCATAGTCCCGTGGAGAACCTAATGCATGTTTGGCTAAGTATGGGTCCGTCTTGATCATTACATACACGACAAGTATGTTTCTACATTGTGTGGAGGCATATAGCTAAGATTGAGACTCCTTACTACGTATGTTTCTCCCTGGATGGTAGCTTTGATGTTCCTCTCAAGGAAAGAGAATCATGTCAAACATGTTGCTCCTCATAGTCCCGTGGAGAACCTAATGCATGTTTGGCTAAGTATGGGTCCGTCTTGTTCATTACATACACGAAGAGTATGTTTCTACATTGTGTGGAGGCATATAGCTAAGATTGGGACTCCTTGCTACTTATGTTTCTCCCTGGATGGTAGCTTTGATGTTCCTCTCAAGGAAAGAGAATCATGTCAAACATGTTGCTCCTCATAGTCCCGTGGAGAACCTAATGCATGTTTGGCTAAGTATGGGTCCGTCTTGTTCATTACATACACGAAGAGTATGTTTCTACATTGTGTGGAGGCATATAGCTAAGATTGGGACTCCTTACTACGTATGTTTCTCCCTGGATGGTAGCTTTGATGTTCCTCTCAAGGAAAGAGAATCATGTCAAACATGTTGCTCCTCATAGTCCCGTGGAGAACCAAATGCATGTTTGGCTAAGTATGGGTCCGTCTTGTTCATTACATACACGAAGAGTATGTTTCTACATTGTGTGGAGGCATAGAGCTAAGATTGGGACTCCTTACTACTTACGTTTCTCCCCGGATGGTAGCTTTGATGTTCCTCTCAAGGAATGAGAATCATGTCACACATGTTGCTCCTCATAGTCCCGTGGAGAACCTAATGCATGTTTGGCTAAGTATGGGTCCGTCTTGTTCATTACATACACGAAGAGTATGTTTCTACATTGTGTGGAGGCATAGAGCTAAGATTGGGACTCCTTACTACTTATGTTTCTCCCAGGATGGTAGCTTTGATGTTCCTCTCAAGGAATGAGAATCATGTCTTACATGTTGCTACCCATAGTCCTGTGGAGAACCTAATGCATGTTTGGCTAAGTATGAGTCCGTGTTGATCATTACATACACGAAGAGTATGTTTCTACATTGTGTGGAGGCATAGAGTTAAGATTGGGACTCCTTACTACTTACGTTTCTCCCCGGATGGTAGCTTTGATGTTCCTCTCAAGGAATGAGAATCATGTCACACATGTTGCTCCTCATAGTCCCGTGGAGAACCTAATGCATGTTTGGCTAAGTATGCGTCTGTCTTGATCATTACATACACTACAAGTATGTTTCTTCATTGTGTGGACGCATAGAGCGACGATTGGGACTCCTTACTACTTATGTTTCTCTCAGGATGGTAGCTTTGATGTTCCTCTCAAGGAATGAGAATCATGTCACACATGTTGCTCCTCATAATCCCGTGGAGAACCTAATGCATGTTTGGCTAAGTATGGGTCCGTCTTGATCATTACATACACTACAAGTATGTTTCTACATTGTGTGGAGGCATATAGCTAAGATTGGGACTCCTTACTACGTATGTTTCTCCCTGGATGGTAGCTTTGATGTTCCTCTCAAGGAAAGAGAATCATGTCAAACATGTTGCTCCTCATAGTCCCGTGGAGAACCTAATGCATGTTTGGCTAAGTATGGGTCCGTCTTGTTCATTACATACACGAAGAGTATGTTTCTACATTGTGTGGAGGCATATAGCTAAGATTGGGACTCCTTACTACTTACGTTTCTCCCCGGATGGTAGCTTTGATGTTCCTCTCAAGGAATGAGAATCATGTCACACATGTTGCTCCTCATAGTCCCGTGGAGAACCTAATGCATGTTTGGCTAAGTATGGGTCCGTCTTGTTCATTACATACACGAAGAGTATGTTTCTACATTGTGTGGAGGCATAGAGCTAAGATTGGGACTCCTTACTACTTATGTTTCTCCCAGGATGGTAGCTTTGATGTTCCTCTCAAGGAATGAGAATCATGTCTTACATGTTGCTACCCATAGTCCTGTGGAGAACCTAATGCATGTTTGGCTAAGTATGAGTCCGTCTTGATCATTACATACACTACAAGTATGTTTCTACATTGTGTGGAGGCATAGAGCTACGATTGGGACTCCTTACTACTTATGTTTCTCAGAATGGTAGCTTTGATGTTCCTCTCAAGGAATGAGAATCATGTCACACATGTTGCTCCTCATAGTCCCGTGGAGAACCTAATGTATGTTTGGCTAAGTATGGGTCCGTCTTGATCATTACATACACGACAAGTATGTTTCTACATTATGTGGAGGCATAGAGCTACGATTGGGACTGCTTACTACTTATGTTTCACTCAGGATGGTAGCTTTGATGTTCCTCTCAAGGAATGAGAATCATGTCACACATGTTGCTCCTCATAGTCCCGTGGAGAACCTAATGCATGTTTGGCTAAGTATGCGTCTGTCTTGATCATTACATACACTACAAGTATGTTTCTTCATTGTGTGGACGCATAGAGCGACGATTGGGACTCCTTACTACTTATGTTTCTCTCAGGATGGTAGCTTTGATGTTCCTCTCAAGGAATGAGAATCATGTCACACATGTTGCTCCTCATAATCCCGTGGAGAACCTAATGCATGTTTGGCTAAGTATGGGTCCGTCTTGATCATTACATACACTACAAGTATGTTTCTACATTGTGTGGAGGCATATAGCTAAGATTGGGACTCCTTACTACGTATGTTTCTCCCTGGATGGTAGCTTTGATGTTCCTCTCAAGGAAAGAGAATCATGTCAAACATGTTGCTCCTCATAGTCCCGTGGAGAACCTAATGCATGTTTGGCTAAGTATGGGTCCGTCTTGTTCATTACATACACGAAGAGTATGTTTCTACATTGTGTGGAGGCATAGAGCTAAGATTGGGACTCCTTACTACTTACGTTTCTCCCCGGATGGTAGCTTTGATGTTCCTCTCAAGGAATGAGAATCATGTCACACATGTTGCTCCTCATAGTCCCGTGGAGAACCTAATGCATGTTTGGCTAAGTATGAGTCCGTCTTGTTCATTACATACACGAAGAGTATGTTTCTACATTGTGTGGAGGCATAGAGCTAAGATTGGGACTCCTTACTACTTATGTTTCTCCCAGGATGGTAGCTTTGATGTTCCTCTCAAGGAATGAGAATCATGTCTTACATGTTGCTACCCATAGTCCTGTGGAGAACCTAATGCATGTTTGGCTAAGTATGAGTCCGTGTTGATCATTACATACACGAAGAGTATGTTTCTACATTGTGTGGAGGCATAGAGTTAAGATTGGGACTCCTTACTACTTACGTTTCTCCCCGGATGGTAGCTTTGATGTTCCTCTCAAGGAATGAGAATCATGTCACACATGTTGCTCCTCATAGTCCCGTGGAGAACCTAATGCATAATTGGCTAAGTATGGGTCCGTCTTGTTCATTACATACACGAAGAGTATGTTTCTACATTGTGTGGAGGCATAGAGCTAAGATTGGGACTCCTTACTACTTATATTTCTCCCAGGATGGTAGCTTTGATGTTCCTCTCAAGGAATGAGAATCATGTCTTACATGTTGCTCCCCATAGTCCCGTGGAGAACCTAATGCATGTTTGTCTAAGTATGGGTCCGTCTTCATCATTACATACACTACAAGTATGATTCAACATTGTGTGGAGGCATAGAGCTACGATTGGGACTCCTTACTACTTATGTTTCTCTCAGGATGGTAGCTTTGATGTTCCTCTCAAGGAATGAGAATCATGTCACACATGTTGCTCATCATAGTTCCTTGGAGAACCTAATGAATGTTTGGCTAAGTATGAGTCCGTCTTGATCATTACATACACTACAAGTATGTTTCTACATTGTGTGGAGGCATAGAGCTATGATTGGGACTCCTTACTACTTATGTTTCTCTCAGAATGGTAGCTTTGATGTTCCTCTCAAGGAATGAGAATCATGTCACACATGTTGCTCCTCATAGTCCCGTGGAGAACCTAATGCATGTTTGGCTAAGTATGGGTCCGTCTTGATCATTACATACACAACAAGTATGTTTCTACATTGTGTGGAGGCATAGAGCTAAGATTGGGACTCCTTACTACTTACGTTTCTCCCCGGATGGTAGCTTTGATGTTCCTCTCAAGGAATGAGAATCATGTCACACATGTTGCTCCTCATAGTCCCGTGGAGAACCTAATGCATAATTGGCTAAGTATGGGTCCGTCTTGTTCATTACATACACGAAGAGTATGTTTCTACATTGTGTGGAGGCATAGAGCTAAGATTGGGACTCCTTACTACTTATGT
This sequence comes from Erythrophleum ivorense, assembly GCA_026724425.1. Classification (NCBI taxonomy): domain Eukaryota; kingdom Viridiplantae; phylum Streptophyta; class Magnoliopsida; order Fabales; family Fabaceae; genus Erythrophleum; species Erythrophleum ivorense. The sequence goes on along the minus strand of JAIUCV010001503.1, from coordinate 37,225 downwards.
TTCTCCCAGGATGGTAGCTTTGATGTTCCTCTCAAGGAATGAGAATCATGTCTTACATGTTGCTCCCCATAGTCCCGTGGAGAACCTAATGCATGTTTGTCTAAGTATGGGTCCGTCTTCATCATTACATACACTACAAGTATGATTCAACATTGTGTGGAGGCATAGAGCTACGATTGGGACTCCTTACTACTTATGTTTCTCTCAGGATGGTAGCTTTGATGTTCCTCTCAAGGAATGAGAATCATGTCACACATGTTGCTCATCATAGTTCCTTGGAGAACCTAATGAATGTTTGGCTAAGTATTAGTCCGTCTTGATCATTACATACACTACAAGTATGTTTCTACATTGTGTGGAGGCATAGAGCTATGATTGGGACTCCTTACTACTTATGTTTCTCTCAGAATGGTAGCTTTGATGTTCCTCTCAAGGAATGAGAATCATGTCACACATGTTGCTCCTCATAGTCCCGTGGAGAACCAAATGCATGTTTGGCTAAGTATGGGTCCGTCTTGATCATTACATACACAACAAGTATGTTTCTACATTGTGTGGATGCATAGAGCTAAGATTGGGACTCTTTACTACTTATGTTTCTCCCAGGATGGTAGCTTTGATGTTCCTCTCAAGGAATGAGAATCATATCTTACATGTTGCTCCTCATAGTCCCGTCGAGAACCTAATGCATGTTTGGCTAAGTATGGGTCCGTCTTGATCATTACATACACTACAAGTATGTTTCTACATTGTGTGGAGGCATAGAGCTATGATTGGGACTCTTTACTACTTATGTTTCTCTCAGGATGGTAGCTTTGATGTTCCTCTCAAGGAATGAGAATCATGTCACACATGTTGCTCCTCATAGTCCCGTGGAGAACCTAATGCATGTTTGGCTAAGTATGGGTCCGTCTTGATCATTACATACACGACAAGTATGTTTCTACATTATGTGGAGGCATAGAGCTACGATTGGGACTCCTTACTACTTATGTTTCACTCAGGATGGTAGCTTTGATGTTCCTCTCAAGGAATGAGAATCATGTCACACATGTTGCTCCTCATAATCCCGTGGAGAACCTAATGCATGTTTGGCTAAGTATGGGTCCGTCTTGATCATTACATACACTACAAGTATGTTTCTACATTGTGTGGAGGCATATAGCTAAGATTGGGACTCCTTGCTACTTATGTTTCTCTCAGGATGGTAGCTTTGATGTTCCTCTCAAGGAATGAGAATCATGTCACACATGTTGCTCCTCATAATCCCGTGGAGAACCTAATGCATGTTTGGCTAAGTATGGGTCCGTCTTGATCATTACATACACTACAAGTATGTTTCTACATTGTGTGGAGGCATATAGCTAAGATTGGGACTCCTTACTACGTATGTTTCTCCCTGGATGGTAGCTTTGATGTTCCTCTCAAGGAAAGAGAATCATGTTAAACATGTTGCTCCTCATAGTCCCGTGGAGAACCTAATGCATGTTTGGCTAAGTATGGGTCCGTCTTGTTCATTACATACACGAAGAGTATGTTTCTACATTGTGTGGAGGCATAGAGCTAAGATTGGGACTCCTTACTACTTACGTTTCTCCCCGGATGGTAGCTTTGATGTTCCTCTCAAGGAATGAGAATCATGTCACACATGTTGCTCCTCATAGTCCTGTGGAGAACCTAATGCATGTTTGGCTAAGTATGGGTCCGTCTTGTTCATTACATACACGAAGAGTATGTTTCTACATTGTGTGGAGGCATAGAGCTAAGATTGGGACTCCTTACTACTTATGTTTCTCCCAGGATGGTAGCTTTGATGTTCCTCTCAAGGAATGAGAATCATGTCTTACATGTTGCTACCCATAGTCCTGTGGAGAACCTAATGCATGTTTGGCTAAGTATGAGTCCGTCTTGATCATTACATACACTACAAGTATGTTTCTACATTGTGTGGAGGCATAGAGCTACGATTGGGACTCCTTACTACTTATGTTTCTCAGAATGGTAGCTTTGATGTTCCTCTCAAGGAATGAGAATCATGTCACACATGTTGCTCCTCATAGTCCCGTGGAGAACCTAATGTATGTTTGGCTAAGTATGGGTCCGTCTTGATCATTACATACACGACAAGTATGTTTCTACATTATGTGGAGGCATAGAGCTACGATTGGGACTGCTTACTACTTATGTTTTACTCAGGATGGTAGCTTTGATGTTCCTCTCAAGGAATGAGAATCATGTCACACATGTTGCTCCTCATAGTCCCGTGGAGAACCTAATGCATGTTTGGCTAAGTATGCGTCTGTCTTGATCATTACATACACTACAAGTATGTTTCTTCATTGTGTGGACGCATAGAGCGACGATTGGGACTCCTTACTACTTATGTTTCTCTCAGGATGGTAGCTTTGATGTTCCTCTCAAGGAATGAGAATCATGTCACACATGTTGCTCCTCATAATCCCGTGGAGAACCTAATGCATGTTTGGCTAAGTATGGGTCCGTCTTGATCATTACATACACTACAAGTATGTTTCTACATTGTGTGGAGGCATATAGCTAAGATTGGGACTCCTTACTACGTATGTTTCTCCCTGGATGGTAGCTTTGATGTTCCTCTCAAGGAAAGAGAATCATGTCAAACATGTTGCTCCTCATAGTCCCGTGGAGAACCTAATGCATGTTTGGCTAAGTATGGGTCCGTCTTGTTCATTACATACACGAAGAGTATGTTTCTACATTGTGTGGAGGCATAGAGCTAAGATTGGGACTCCTTACTACTTACGTTTCTCCCCGGATGGTAGCTTTGATGTTCCTCTCAAGGAATGAGAATCATGTCACACATGTTGCTCCTCATAGTCCCGTGGAGAACCTAATGCATGTTTGGCTAAGTATGGGTCCGTCTTGTTCATTACATACACGAAGAGTATGTTTCTACATTGTGTGGAGGCATAGAGCTAAGATTGGGACTCCTTACTACTTATGTTTCTCCCAGGATGGTAGCTTTGATGTTCCTCTCAAGGAATGAGAATCATGTCTTACATGTTGCTACCCATAGTCCTGTGGAGAACCTAATGCATGTTTGGCTAAGTATGAGTCCGTGTTGATCATTACATACACGAAGAGTATGTTTCTACATTGTGTGGAGGCATAGAGTTAAGATTGGGACTCCTTACTACTTACGTTTCTCCCCGGATGGTAGCTTTGATGTTCCTCTCAAGGAATGAGAATCATGTCACACATGTTGCTCCTCATAGTCCCGTGGAGAACCTAATGCATAATTGGCTAAGTATGGGTCCGTCTTGTTCATTACATACACGAAGAGTATGTTTCTACATTGTGTGGAGGCATAGAGCTAAGATTGGGACTCCTTACTACTTATATTTCTCCCAGGATGGTAGCTTTGATGTTCCTCTCAAGGAATGAGAATCATGTCTTACATGTTGCTCCCCATAGTCCCGTGGAGAACCTAATGCATGTTTGTCTAAGTATGGGTCCGTCTTCATCATTACATACACTACAAGTATGATTCAACATTGTGTGGAGGCATAGAGCTACGATTGGGACTCCTTACTACTTATGTTTCTCTCAGGATGGTAGCTTTGATGTTCCTCTCAAGGAATGAGAATCATGTCACACATGTTGCTCATCATAGTTCCTTGGAGAACCTAATGAATGTTTGGCTAAGTATGAGTCCGTCTTGATCATTACATACACTACAAGTATGTTTCTACATTGTGTGGAGGCATAGAGCTATGATTGGGACTCCTTACTACTTATGTTTCTCTCAGAATGGTAGCTTTGATGTTCCTCTCAAGGAATGAGAATCATGTCACACATGTTGCTCCTCATAGTCCCGTGGAGAACCTAATGCATGTTTGGCTAAGTATGGGTCCGTCTTGATCATTACATACACAACAAGTATGTTTCTACATTGTGTGGATGCATAGAGCTAAGATTGGGACTCTTTACTACTTATGTTTCTCCCAGGATGGTAGCTTTGATGTTCCTCTCAAGGAATGAGAATCATATCTTACATGTTGCTCCTCATAGTCCCGTCGAGAACCTAATGCATGTTTGGCTAAGTATGGGTCCGTCTTGATCATTACATACACTACAAGTATGTTTCTACATTGTGTGGAGGCATAGAGCTATGATTGGGACTCTTTACTACTTATTTTTCTCTCAGGATGGTAGCTTTGATGTTCCTCTCAAGGAATGAGAATCATGTCACACATGTTGCTCCTCATAGTCCCGTGGAGAACCTAATGCATGTTTGGCTAAGTATGGGTCCGTCTTGATCATTACATACACGACAAGTATGTTTCTACATTATGTGGAGGCATAGAGCTACGATTGGGACTCCTTACTACTTATGTTTCACTCAGGATGGTAGCTTTGATGTTCCTCTCAAGGAATGAGAATCATGTCACACATGTTGCTCCTCATAATCCCGTGGAGAACCTAATGCATGTTTGGCTAAGTATGGGTCCGTCTTGATCATTACATACACTACAAGTATGTTTCTACATTGTGTGGAGGCATATAGCTAAGATTGGGACTCCTTGCTACTTATGTTTCTCCCTGGATGGTAGCTTTGATGTTCCTCTCAAGGAAAGAGAATCATGTCAAACATGTTGCTCCTCATAGTCCCGTGGAGAACCTAATGCATGTTTGGCTAAGTATGGGTCCGTCTTGTTCATTACATACACGAAGAGTATGTTTCTACATTGTGTGGAGGCATATAGCTAAGATTGGGACTCCTTACTACGTATGTTTCTCCCTGGATGGTAGCTCTGATGTTCCTCTCAAGGAAAGAGAATCATGTCAAACATGTTGCTCCTCATAGTCCCGTGGAGAACCAAATGCATGTTTGGCTAAGTATGGGTCCGTCTTGTTCATTACATACACGAAGAGTATGTTTCTACATTGTGTGGAGGCATAGAGCTAAGATTGGGACTCCTTACTACTTACGTTTCTCCCCGGATGGTAGCTTTGATGTTCCTCTCAAGGAATGAGAATCATGTCACACATGTTGCTCCTCATAGTCCCGTGGAGAACCTAATGCATGTTTGGCTAAGTATGGGTCCGTCTTGTTCATTACATACACGAAGAGTATGTTTCTACATTGTGTGGAGGCATAGAGCTAAGATTGGGACTCCTTACTACTTATGTTTCTCCCAGGATGGTAGCTTTGATGTTCCTCTCAAGGAATGAGAATCATGTCTTACATGTTGCTACCCATAGTCCTGTGGAGAACCTAGTGCATGTTTGGCTAAGTATGAGTCCGTGTTGATCATTACATACACGAAGAGTATGTTTCTACATTGTGTGGAGGCATAGAGTTAAGATTGGGACTCCTTACTACTTACGTTTCTCCCCGGATGGTAGCTTTGATGTTCCTCTCAAGGAATGAGAATCATGTCACACATGTTGCTCCTCATAGTCCCGTGGAGAACCTAATGCATAATTGGCTAAGTATGGGTCCGTCTTGTTCATTACATACACGAAGAGTATGTTTCTACATTGTGTGGAGGCATAGAGCTAAGATTAGGAGTCCTTACTACTTATATTTCTCCCAGGATGGTAGCTTTGATGTTCCTCTCAAGGAATGAGAATCATGTCTTACATGTTGCTCCCCATAGTCCCGTGGAGAACCTAATGCATGTTTGTCTAACTATGGGTCCGTCTTCATCATTACATACACTACAAGTATGATTCAACATTGTGTGGAGGCATAGAGCTACGATTGGGACTCCTTACTACTTATGTTTCTCTCAGGATGGTAGCTTTGATGTTCCTCTCAATGAATGAGAATCATGTCACACATGTTGCTCATCATAGTTCCTTGGAGAACCTAATGAATGTTTGGCTAAGTATTAGTCCGTCTTGATCATTACATACACTACAAGTATGTTTCTACATTGTGTGGAGGCATAGAGCTACGATTGGGACTCCTTACTACTTATGTTTCTCAGAATGGTAGCTTTGATGTTCCTCTCAAGGAATGAGAATCATGTCACACATGTTGCTCCTCATAGTCCCGTGGAGAACCCAATGTATGTTTGGCTAAGTATGGGTCCGTCTTGATCATTACAAACACGACAAGTATGTTTCTACATTATGTGGAGGCATAGAGCTACGATTGGGACTGCTTACTACTTATGTTTCACTCAGGATGGTAGCTTTGATGTTCCTCTCAAGGAATGAGAATCATGTCACACATGTTGCTCCTCATAGTCCCGTGGAGAACCTAATGCATGTTTGGCTAAGTATGCGTCTGTCTTGATCATTACATACACTACAAGTATGTTTCTTCATTGTGTGGACGCATAGAGCGACGATTGGGACTCCTTACTACTTATGTTTCTCTCAGGATGGTAGCTTTGATGTTCCTCTCAAGGAATGAGAATCATGTCACACATGTTGCTCCTCATACTCCTGTGGAGAACCTAATGCATGTTTGGCTAAGTATGGGTCCGTCTTGATCATTACATACACTACAAGTATGTTTCTACATTGTGTGGAGGCATATAGCTAAGATTGGGACTCCTTACTACGTATGTTTCTCCCTGGATGGTAGCTTTGATGTTCCTCTCAAGGAAAGAGAATCATGTCAAACATGTTGCTCCTCATAGTCCCGTGGAGAACCTAATGCATGTTTGGCTAAGTATGGGTCCGTCTTGTTCATTACATACACGAAGAGTATGTTTCTACATTGTGTGGAGGCATATAGCTAAGATTGGGACTCCTTACTACGTATGTTTCTCCCTGGATGGTAGCTTTGATGTTCCTCTCAAGGAATGAGAATCATGTCTTACATGTTGCTACCCATAGTCCTGTGGAGAACCTAATGCATGTTTGGCTAAGTATGAGTCCGTGTTGATCATTACATACACGAAGAGTATGTTTCTACATTGTGTGGAGGCATAGAGCTAAGATTGGGACTCCTTACTACTTACGTTTCTCCCCGGATGGTAGCTTTGATGTTCCTCTCAAGGAATGAGATTCATGTCACACATGTTGCTCCTCATAGTCCCGTGGAGAACCTAATGCATGTTTGGCTAAGTATGGGTCCGTCTTGTTCATTACATACACGAAGAGTATGTTTCTACATTGTGTGGAGGCATAGAGCTAAGATTGGGACTCCTTACTACTTATGTTTCTCCCAGGATGGTAGCTTTGATGTTCCTCTCAAGGAATGAGAATCATGTCTTACATGTTGCTACCCATAGTCCTGTGGAGAACCTAATGCATGTTTGGCTAAGTATGAGTCCGTGTTGATCATTACATACACGAAGAGTATGTTTCTACATTGTGTGGAGGCATAGAGTTAAGATTGGGACTCCTTACTACTTACGTTTCTCCCCGGATGGTAGCTTTGATGTTCCTCTCAAGGAATGAGAATCATGTCACACATGTTGCTCCTCATAGTCCCGTGGAGAACCTAATGCATAATTGGCTAAGTATGGGTCCGTCTTGATCATTACATACACGACAAGTATGTTTCTACATTATGTGGAGGCATAGAGCTACGATTGGGACTGCTTACTACTTATGTTTCACTCAGGATGGTAGCTTTGATGTTCCTCTCAAGGAATGAGAATCATGTCACACATGTTGCTCCTCATAGTCCCGTGGAGAACCTAATGCATGTTTGGCTAAGTATGCGTCTGTCTTGATCATTACATACACTACAAGTATGTTTCTTCATTGTGTGGACGCATAGAGCGACGATTGGGACTCCTTACTACTTATGTTTCTCTCAGGATGGTAGCTTTGATGTTCCTCTCAAGGAATGAGAATCATGTCACACATGTTGCTCCTCATACTCCTGTGGAGAACCTAATGCATGTTTGGCTAAGTATGGGTCCGTCTTGATCATTACATACACTACAAGTATGTTTCTACATTGTGTGGAGGCATATAGCTAAGATTGGGACTCCTTACTACGTATGTTTCTCCCTGGATGGTAGCTTTGATGTTCCTCTCAAGGAAAGAGAATCATGTCAAACATGTTGCTCCTCATAGTCCCGTGGAGAACCTAATGCATGTTTGGCTAAGTATGGGTCCGTCTTGTTCATTACATACACGAAGAGTATGTTTCTACATTGTGTGGAGGCATATAGCTAAGATTGGGACTCCTTACTACGTATGTTTCTCCCTGGATGGTAGCTTTGATGTTCCTCTCAAGGAATGAGAATCATGTCTTACATGTTGCTACCCATAGTCCTGTGGAGAACCTAATGCATGTTTGGCTAAGTATGAGTCCGTGTTGATCATTACATACACGAAGAGTATGTTTCTACATTGTGTGGAGGCATAGAGCTAAGATTGGGACTCCTTACTACTTACGTTTCTCCCCGGATGGTAGCTTTGATGTTCCTCTCAAGGAATGAGATTCATGTCACACATGTTGCTCCTCATAGTCCCGTGGAGAACCTAATGCATGTTTGGCTAAGTATGGGTCCGTCTTGTTCATTACATACACGAAGAGTATGTTTCTACATTGTGTGGAGGCATAGAGCTAAGATTGGGACTCCTTACTACTTATGTTTCTCCCAGGATGGTAGCTTTGATGTTCCTCTCAAGGAATGAGAATCATGTCTTACATGTTGCTACCCATAGTCCTGTGGAGAACCTAATGCATGTTTGGCTAAGTATGAGTCCGTGTTGATCATTACATACACGAAGAGTATGTTTCTACATTGTGTGGAGGCATAGAGTTAAGATTGGGACTCCTTACTACTTACGTTTCTCCCCGGATGGTAGCTTTGATGTTCCTCTCAAGGAATGAGAATCATGTCACACATGTTGCTCCTCATAGTCCCGTGGAGAACCTAATGCATAATTGGCTAAGTATGGGTCCGTCTTGTTCATTACATACACGAAGAGTATGTTTCTACATTGTGTGGAGGCATAGAGCTAAGATTGGGACTTCTTACTACTTATATTTCTCCCAGGATGGTAGCTTTGATGTTCCTCTCAAGGAATGAGAATCATGTCTTACATGTTGCTCCCCATAGTCCCGTGGAGAACCTAATGCATGTTTGTCTAAGTATGGGTCCGTCTTCATCATTACATACACTACAAGTATGATTCAACATTATGTGGAGGCATAGAGCTACGATTGGGACTCCTTACTAGTTATGTTTCTCTCAGGATGGTAGCTTTGATGTTCCTCTCAAGGAATGAGAATCATGTCACACATGTTGCTCATCATAGTTCCTTGGAGAACCTAATGAAGGTTTGGCTAAGTATGAGTCCGTCTTGATCATTACATACACTACAAGTATGTTTCTACATTGTGTGGAGGCATAGAGCTACGATTGGGACTCCTTACTACTTATGTTTCTCAGAATGGTAGCTTTGATGTTCCTCTCAAGGAATGAGAATCATGTCACTTATGTTGCTCCTCATAGTCCCGTGGAGAACCCAATGTATGTTTGGCTAAGTATGGGTCCGTCTTGATCATTACATACACGACAAGTATGTTTCTACATTATGTGGAGGCATAGAGCTACGATTGGGACTGCTTACTACTTATGTTTCACTCAGGATGGTAGCTTTGATGTTCCTCTCAAGGAATGAGAATCATGTCACACATGTTGCTCCTCATAGTCCCGTGGAGAACCTAATGCATGTTTGGCTAAGTATGCGTCTGTCTTGATCATTACATACACTACAAGTATGTTTCTTCATTGTGTGGACGCATAGAGCGACGATTGGGACTCCTTACTACTTATGTTTCTCTCAGGATGGTAGCTTTGATGTTCCTCTCAAGGAATGAGAATCATGTCACACATGTTGCTCCTCATACTCCTGTGGAGAACCTAATGCATGTTTGGCTAAGTATGGGTCCGTCTTGATCATTACATACACTACAAGTATGTTTCTACATTGTGTGGAGGCATATAGCTAAGATTGGGACTCCTTACTACGTATGTTTCTCCCTGGATGGTAGCTTTGATGTTCCTCTCAAGGAAAGAGAATCATGTCAAACATGTTGCTCCTCATAGTCCCGTGGAGAACCTAATGCATGTTTGGCTAAGTATGGGTCCGTCTTGTTCATTACATACACGAAGAGTATGTTTCTACATTGTGTGGAGGCATATAGCTAAGATTGGGACTCCTTACTACGTATGTTTCTCCCTGGATGGTAGCTTTGATGTTCCTCTCAAGGAAAGAGAATCATGTCAAACATGTTGCTCCTCATAGTCCCGTGGAGAACCTAATGCATGTTTGGCTAAGTATGGGTCCGTCTTGTTCATTACATACACGAAGAGTATGTTTCTACATTGTGTGGAGGCATAGAGCTAAGATTGGGACTCCTTACTACTTACGTTTCTCCCCGGATGGTAGCTTTGATGTTCCTCTCAAGGAATGAGAATCATGTCACACATGTTGCTCCTCATAGTCCCGTGGAGAACCTAATGCATGTTTGGCTAAGTATGGGTCCGTCTTGTTCATTACATACACGAAGAGTATGTTTCTACATTGTGTGGAGGCATAGAGCTAAGATTGGGACTCCTTACTACTTATGTTTCTCCCAGGATGGTAGCTTTGATGTTCCTCTCAAGGAATGAGAATCATGTCTTACATGTTGCTACCCATAGTCCTGTGGAGAACCTAATGCATGTTTGGCTAAGTATGAGTCCGTGTTGATCATTACATACACGAAGAGTATGTTTCTACATTGTGTGGAGGCATAGAGTTAAGATTGGGACTCCTTACTACTTACGTTTCTCCCCGGATGGTAGCTTTGATGTTCCTCTCAAGGAATGAGAATCATGTCACACATGTTGCTCCTCATAGTCCCGTGGAGAACCTAATGCATAATTGGCTAAGTATGGGTCCGTCTTGTTCATTACATACACAAAGAGTATGTTTCTACATTGTGTGGAGGCATAGAGCTAAGATTGGGACTTCTTACTACTTATATTTCTCCCAGGATGGTAGCTTTGATTTTCCTCTCAAGGAATGAGAATCATGTCTTACATGTTGCTCCCCATAGTCCCGTGGAGAACCTAATGCATGTTTGTCTAAGTATGGGTCCGTCTTCATCATTACATACACTACAAGTATGATTCAACATTATGTGGAGGCATAGAGCTACGATTGGGACTCCTTACTACTTATGTTTCTCTCAGGATGGTAGCTTTGATGTTCCTCTCAAGGAATGAGAATCATGTCACACATGTTGCTCATCATAGTTCCTTGGAGAACCTAATGAAGGTTTGGCTAAGTATGAGTCCGTCTTGATCATTACATACACTACAAGTATGTTTCTACATTGTGTGGAGGCATAGAGCTACGATTGGGACTCCTTACTACTTATGTTTCTCAGAATGGTAGCTTTGATGTTCCTCTCAAGGAATGAGAATCATGTCACACATGTTGCTCCTCATAGTCCCGTGGAGAACCTAATGTATGTTTGGCTAAGTATGGGTCCGTCTTGATCATTACATACACGACAAGTATGTTTCTACATTATGTGGAGGCATAGAGCTACGATTGGGACTGCTTACTACTTATGTTTCACTCAGGATGGTAGCTTTGATGTTCCTCTCAAGGAATGAGAATCATGTCACACATGTTGCTCCTCATAGTCCCGTGGAGAACCTAATGCATGTTTGGCTAAGTATGCGTCTGTCTTGATCATTACATACACTACAAGTATGTTTCTTCATTGTGTGGACGCATAGAGCGACGATTGGGACTCCTTACTACTTATGTTTCTCTCTGGATGGTAGCTTTGATGTTCCTCTCAAGGAATGAGAATCATGTCACACATGTTGCTCCTCATAATCCCGTGGAGAACCTAATGCATGTTTGGCTAAGTATGGGTCCGTCTTGATCATTACATACACTACAAGTATGTTTCTACATTGTGTGGAGGCATATAGCTAAGATTGGGACTCCTTACTACGTATGTTTCTCCCTGGATGGTAGCTTTGATGTTCCTCTCAAGGAAAGAGAATCATGTCAAACATGTTGCTCCTCATAGTCCCGTGGAGAACCTAATGCATGTTTGGCTAAGTATGGGTCCGTCTTGTTCATTACATACACGAAGAGTATGTTTCTACATTGTGTGGAGGCATAGAGCTAAGATTGGGACTCCTTACTACTTACGTTTCTCCCCGGATGGTAGCTTTGATGTTCCTCTCAAGGAATGAGAATCATGTCACACATGTTGCTCCTCATAGTCCCGTGGAGAACCTAATGCATGTTTGGCTAAGTATGGGTCCGTCTTGTTCATTACATACACGAAGAGTATGTTTCTACATTGTGTGGAGGCATAGAGCTAAGATTGGGACTCCTTACTACTTATGTTTCTCCCAGGATGGTAGCTTTGATGTTCCTCTCAAGGAACGAGAATCATGTCTTACATGTTGCTACCCATAGTCCTGTGGAGAACCTAATGCATGTTTGGCTAAGTATGAGTCCGTGTTGATCATTACATACACGAAGAGTATGTTTCTACATTGTGTGGAGGCATAGAGTTAAGATTGGGACTCCTTACTACTTACGTTTCTCCCCGGATGGTAGCTTTGATGTTCCTCTCAAGGAATGAGAATCATGTCACACATGTTGCTCCTCATAGTCCCGTGGAGAACCTAATGCATAATTGGCTAAGTATGGGTCCGTCTTGTTCATTACATACACAAAGAGTATGTTTCTACATTGTGTGGAGGCATAGAGCTAAGATTGGGACTCCTTACTACTTATATTTCTCCCAGGATGGTAGCTTTGATGTTCCTCTCAAGGAATGAGAATCATGTCTTACATGTTGCTCCCCATAGTCCCGTGGAGAACCTAATGCATGTTTGTCTAAGTATGGGTCCGTCTTCATCATTACATACACTACAAGTATGATTCAACATTGTGTGGAGGCATAGAGCTACGATTGGGACTCCTTACTACTTATGTTTCTCTCAGGATGGTAGCTTTGATGTTCCTCTCAAGGAATGAGAATCATGTCACACATGTTGCTCATCATAGTTCCTTGGAGAACCTAATGAATGTTTGGCTAAGTATTAGTCCGTCTTGATCATTACATACACTACAAGTATGTTTCTACATTGTGTGGAGGCATAGAGCTATGATTGGGACTCCTTACTACTTATGTTTCTCTCAGAATGGTAGCTTTGATGTTCCTCTCAAGGAATGAGAATCATGTCACACATGTTGCTCCTCATAGTCCCGTGGAGAACCAAATGCATGTTTGGCTAAGTATGGGTCCGTCTTGATCATTACATACACAACAAGTATGTTTCTACATTGTGTGGATGCATAGAGCTAAGATTGGGACTCTTTACTACTTATGTTTCTCCCAGGATGGTAGCTTTGATGTTCCTCTCAAGGAATGAGAATCATATCTTACATGTTGCTCCTCATAGTCCCGTCGAGAACCTAATGCATGTTTGGCTAAGTATGGGTCCGTCTTGATCATTACATACACTACAAGTATGTTTCTACATTGTGAGGAGGCATAGAGCTATGATTGGGACTCTTTACTACTTATGTTTCTCCCAGGATGGTAGCTTTGATGTTCCTCTCAAGGAATGAGAATCATGTCACACATGTTGTTCCTCATAGTCCCGTGGAGAACCTAATGCATGTTTGGCTAAGTATGGGTCCGTCTTGATCATTACATACACGACAAGTATGTTTCTACATTATGTGGAGGCATATAGCTAAGATTGGGACTCCTTGCTACTTATGTTTCTCCCTGGATGGTAGCTTTGATGTTCCTCTCAAGGAAAGAGAATCATGTCAAACATGTTGCTCCTCATAGTCCCGTGGAGAACCTAATGCATGTTTGGCTAAGTATGGGTCCGTCTTGTTCATTACATACACGAAGAGTATGTTTCTACATTGTGTGGAGGCATAGAGTTAAGATTGGGACTCCTTACTACTTACGTTTCTCCCCGGATGGTAGCTTTGATGTTCCTCTCAAGGAATGAGAATCATGTCACACATGTTGCTCCTCATAGTCCCGTGGAGAACCTAATGCATAATTGGCTAAGTATGGGTCCGTCTTTTTCATTACATACACGAAGAGTATGTTTCTACATTGTGTGGAGGCATAGAGCTAAGATTGGGACTCCTTACTACTTATATTTCTCCCAGGATGGTAGCTTTGATGTTCCTCTCAAGGAATGAGAATCATGTCTTACATGTTGCTCCCCATAGTCCCGTGGAGAACCTAATGCATGTTTGTCTAAGTATGGGTCCGTCTTCATCATTACATACACTACAAGTATGATTCAACATTGTGTGGAGGCATAGAGCTACGATTGGGACTCCTTACTACTTATGTTTCTCTCAGGATGGTAGCTTTGATGTTCCTCTCAAGGAATGAGAATCATGTCACACATGTTGCTCATCATAGTTCCTTGGAGAACCTAATGAATGTTTGGCTAAGTATGAGTCCGTCTTGATCATTACATACACTACAAGTATGTTTCTACATTGTGTGGAGGCATAGAGCTATGATTGGGACTCCTTACTACTTATGTTTCTCTCAGAATGGTAGCTTTGATGTTCCTCTCAAGGAATGAGAATCATGTCACACATGTTGCTCCTCATAGTCCCGTGGAGAACCTAATGCATGTTTGGCTAAGTATGGGTCCGTCTTGATCATTACATACACAACAAGTATGTTTCTACATTGTGTGGATGCATAGAGCTAAGATTGGGACTCTTTACTACTTATGTTTCTCCCAGGATGGTAGCTTTGATGTTCCTCTCAAGGAATGAGAATCATATCTTACATGTTGCTCCTCATAGTCCCGTCGAGAACCTAATGCATGTTTGGCTAAGTATGGGTCCGTCTTGATCATTACATACACTACAAGTATGTTTCTACATTGTGTGGAGGCATAGAGCTATGATTGGGACTCTTTACTACTTATTTTTCTCTCAGGATGGTAGCTTTGATGTTCCTCTCAAGGAATGAGAATCATGTCACACATGTTGCTCCTCATAGTCCCGTGGAGAACCTAATGCATGTTTGGCTAAGTATGGGTCCGTCTTGATCATTACATACACGACAAGTATGTTTCTACATTATGTGGAGGCATAGAGCTACGATTGGGACTCCTTACTACTTATGTTTCACTCAGGATGGTAGCTTTGATGTTCCTCTCAAGGAATGAGAATCATGTCACACATGTTGCTCCTCATAATCCCGTGGAGAACCTAATGCATGTTTGGCTAAGTATGGGTCCGTCTTGATCATTACATACACTACAAGTATGTTTCTACATTGTGTGGAGGCATATAGCTAAGATTGGGACTCCTTGCTACTTATGTTTCTCCCTGGATGGTAGCTTTGATGTTCCTCTCAAGGAAAGAGAATCATGTCAAACATGTTGCTCCTCATAGTCCCGTGGAGAACCTAATGCATGTTTGGCTAAGTATGGGTCCGTCTTGTTCATTACATACACGAAGAGTATGTTTCTACATTGTGTGGAGGCATATAGCTAAGATTGGGACTCCTTACTACGTATGTTTCTCCCTGGATGGTAGCTTTGATGTTCCTCTCAAGGAAAGAGAATCATGTCAAACATGTTGCTCCTCATAGTCCCGTGGAGAACCAAATGCATGTTTGGCTAAGTATGGGTCTGTCTTGTTCATTACATACACGAAGAGTATGTTTCTACATTGTGTGGAGGCATAGAGCTAAGATTGGGACTCCTTACTACTTACGTTTCTCCCCGGATGGTAGCTTTGATGTTCCTCTCAAGGAATGAGAATCATGTCACACATGTTGCTCCTCATAGTCCCGTGGAGAACCTAATGCATGTTTGGCTAAGTATGGGTCCGTCTTGTTCATTACATACACGAAGAGTATGTTTCTACATTGTGTGGAGGCATAGAGCTAAGATTGGGACTCCTTACTACTTATGTTTCTCCCAGGATGGTAGCTTTGATGTTCCTCTCAAGGAATGAGAATCATGTCTTACATGTTGCTACCCATAGTCCTGTGGAGAACCTAATGCATGTTTGGCTAAGTATGAGTCCGTGTTGATCATTACATACACGAAGAGTATGTTTCTACATTGTGTGGAGGCATAGAGTTAAGATTGGGACTCCTTACTACTTACGTTTCTCCCCGGATGGTAGCTTTGATGTTCCTCTCAAGGAATGAGAATCATGTCACACATGTTGCTCCTCATAGTCCCGTGGAGAACCTAATGCATAATTGGCTAAGTATGGGTCCGTCTTGTTCATTACATACACGAAGAGTATGTTTCTACATTGTGTGGAGGCATAGAGCTAAGATTAGGACTCCTTACTACTTATATTTCTCCCAGGATGGTAGCTTTGATGTTCCTCTCAAGGAATGAGAATCATGTCTTACATGTTGCTCCCCATAGTCCCGTGGAGAACCTAATGCATGTTTGTCTAAGTATGGGTCCGTCTTCATCATTACATACACTACAAGTATGATTCAACATTGTGTGGAGGCATAGAGCTACGATTGGGACTCCTTACTACTTATGTTTCTCTCAGGATGGTAGCTTTGATGTTCCTCTCAATGAATGAGAATCATGTCACACATGTTGCTCATCATAGTTCCTTGGAGAACCTAATGAATGTTTGGCTAAGTATTAGTCCGTCTTGATCATTACATACACTACAAGTATGTTTCTACATTGTGTGGAGGCATAGAGCTATGATTGGGACTCCTTACTACTTATGTTTCTCTCAGAATGGTAGCTTTGATGTTCCTCTCAAGGAATGAGAATCATGTCACACATGTTGCTCCTCATAGTCCCGTGGAGAACCAAATGCATGTTTGGCTAAGTATGGGTCCGTCTTGATCATTACATACACAACAAGTATGTTTCTACATTGTGTGGATGCATAGAGCTAAGATTGGGACTCTTTACTACTTATGTTTCTCCCAGGATGGTAGCTTTGATGTTCCTCTCAAGGAATGAGAATCATATCTTACATGTTGCTCCTCATAGTCCCGTCGAGAACCTAATGCATGTTTGGCTAAGTATGGGTCCGTCTTGATCATTACATACACTACAAGTATGTTTCTACATTGTGTGGAGGCATAGAGCTATGATTGGGACTCTTTACTACTTATGTTTCTCTCAGGATGGTAGCTTTGATGTTCCTCTCAAGGAATGAGAATCATGTCACACATGTTGCTCCTCATAATCCCGTGGAGAACCTAATGCATGTTTGGCTAAGTATGGGTCCGTCTTGATCATTACATACACTACAAGTATGTTTCTACATTGTGTGGAGGCATGTAGCTAAGATTGGGACTCCTTGCTACTTATGTTTCTCCCTGGATGGTAGCTTTGATGTTCCTCTCAAGGAAAGAGAATCATGTCAAACATGTTGCTCCTCATAGTCCCGTGGAGAACCTAATGCATGTTTGGCTAAGTATGGGTCCGTCTTGTTCATTACATACACGAAGAGTATGTTTCTACATTGTGTGGAGGCATATAGCTAAGATTGGGACTCCTTACTACGTATGTTTCTCCCTGGATGGTAGCTTTGATGTTCCTCTCAAGGAAAGAGAATCATGTCAAACATGTTGCTCCTCATAGTCCCGTGGAGAACCAAATGCATGTTTGGCTAAGTATGGGTCCGTCTTGTTCATTACATACACGAAGAGTATGTTTCTACATTGTGTGGAGGCATAGAGCTAAGATTGGGACTCCTTACTACTTACGTTTCTCCCCGGATGGTAGCTTTGATGTTCCTCTCAAGGAATGAGAATCATGTCACACATGTTGCTCCTCATAGTCCCGTGGAGAACCTAATGCATGTTTGGCTAAGTATGGGTCCGTCTTGTTCATTACATACACGAAGAGTATGTTTCTACATTGTGTGGAGGCATAGAGCTAAGATTGGGACTCCTTACTACTTATGTTTCTCCCAGGATGGTAGCTTTGATGTTCCTCTCAAGGAATGAGAATCATGTCTTACATGTTGCTACCCATAGTCCTGTGGAGAACCTAATGCATGTTTGGCTAAGTATGAGTCCGTGTTGATCATTACATACACGAAGAGTATGTTTCTACATTGTGTGGAGGCATAGAGCTAAGATTGGGACTCCTTACTACTTACGTTTCTCCCCGGATGGTAGCTTTGATGTTCCTCTCAAGGAATGAGAATCATGTCACACATGTTGCTCCTCATAGTCCCGTGGAGAACCTAATGCATGTTTGGCTAAGTATGGGTCCGTCTTGTTCATTACATACACGAAGAGTATGTTTCTACATTGTGTGGAGGCATAGAGCTAAGATTGGGACTCCTTACTACTTATGTTTCTCCCAGGATGGTAGCTTTGATGTTCCTCTCAAGGAATGAGAATCATGTCTTACATGTTGCTACCCATAGTCCTGTGGAGAACCTAATGCATGTTTGGCTAAGTATGAGTCCGTGTTGATCATTACATACACGAAGAGTATGTTTCTACATTGTGTGGAGGCATAGAGTTAAGATTGGGACTCCTTACTACTTACGTTTCTCCCCGGATGGTAGCTTTGATGTTCCTCTCAAGGAATGAGAATCATGTCACACATGTTGCTCCTCATAGTCCCGTGGAGAACCTAATGCATAATTGGCTAAGTATGGGTCCGTCTTGTTCATTACATACACGAAGAGTATGTTTCTACATTGTGTGGAGGCATAGAGCTAAGATTGGGACTTCTTACTACTTATATTTCTCCCAGGATGGTAGCTTTGATGTTCCTCTCAAGGAATGAGAATCATGTCTTACATGTTGCTCCCCATAGTCCCGTGGAGAACCTAATGCATGTTTGTCTAAGTATGGGTCCGTCTTCATCATTACATACACTACAAGTATGATTCAACATTATGTGGAGGCATAGAGCTACGATTGGGACTCCTTACTAGTTATGTTTCTCTCAGGATGGTAGCTTTGATGTTCCTCTCAAGGAATGAGAATCATGTCACACATGTTGCTCATCATAGTTCCTTGGAGAACCTAATGAAGGTTTGGCTAAGTATGAGTCCGTCTTGATCATTACATACACTACAAGTATGTTTCTACATTGTGTGGAGGCATAGAGCTACGATTGGGACTCCTTACTACTTATGTTTCTCAGAATGGTAGCTTTGATGTTCCTCTCAAGGAATGAGAATCATGTCACACATGTTGCTCCTCATAGTCCCGTGGAGAACCCAATGTATGTTTGGCTAAGTATGGGTCCGTCTTGATCATTACATACACGACAAGTATGTTTCTACATTATGTGGAGGCATAGAGCTACGATTGGGACTGCTTACTACTTATGTTTCACTCAGGATGGTAGCTTTGATGTTCCTCTCAAGGAATGAGAATCATGTCACACATGTTGCTCCTCATAGTCCCGTGGAGAACCTAATGCATGTTTGGCTAAGTATGCGTCTGTCTTGATCATTACATACACTACAAGTATGTTTCTTCATTGTGTGGACGCATAGAGCGACGATTGGGACTCCTTACTACTTATGTTTCTCTCAGGATGGTAGCTTTGATGTTCCTCTCAAGGAATGAGAATCATGTCACACATGTTGCTCCTCATACTCCTGTGGAGAACCTAATGCATGTTTGGCTAAGTATGGGTCCGTCTTGATCATTACATACACTACAAGTATGTTTCTACATTGTGTGGAGGCATATAGCTAAGATTGGGACTCCTTACTACGTATGTTTCTCCCTGGATGGTAGCTTTGATGTTCCTCTCAAGGAAAGAGAATCATGTCAAACATGTTGCTCCTCATAGTCCCGTGGAGAACCTAATGCATGTTTGGCTAAGTATGGGTCCGTCTTGTTCATTACATACACGAAGAGTATGTTTCTACATTGTGTGGAGGCATATAGCTAAGATTGGGACTCCTTACTACGTATGTTTCTCCCTGGATGGTAGCTTTGATGTTCCTCTCAAGGAAAGAGAATCATGTCAAACATGTTGCTCCTCATAGTCCCGTGGAGAACCTAATGCATGTTTGGCTAAGTATGGGTCCGTCTTGTTCATTACATACACGAAGAGTATGTTTCTACATTGTGTGGAGGCATAGAGCTAAGATTGGGACTCCTTACTACTTACGTTTCTCCCCGGATGGTAGCTTTGATGTTCCTCTCAAGGAATGAGAATCATGTCACACATGTTGCTCCTCATAGTCCCGTGGAGAACCTAATGCATGTTTGGCTAAGTATGGGTCCGTCTTGTTCATTACATACACGAAGAGTATGTTTCTACATTGTGTGGAGGCATAGAGCTAAGATTGGGACTCCTTACTACTTATGTTTCTCCCAGGATGGTAGCTTTGATGTTCCTCTCAAGGAATGAGAATCATGTCTTACATGTTGCTACCCATAGTCCTGTGGAGAACCTAATGCATGTTTGGCTAAGTATGAGTCCGTGTTGATCATTACATACACGAAGAGTATGTTTCTACATTGTGTGGAGGCATAGAGTTAAGATTGGGACTCCTTACTACTTACGTTTCTCCCCGGATGGTAGCTTTGATGTTCCTCTCAAGGAATGAGAATCATGTCACACATGTTGCTCCTCATAGTCCCGTGGAGAACCTAATGCATAATTGGCTAAGTATGGGTCCGTCTTGTTCATTACATACACAAAGAGTATGTTTCTACATTGTGTGGAGGCATAGAGCTAAGATTGGGACTTCTTACTACTTATATTTCTCCCAGGATGGTAGCTTTGATGTTCCTCTCAAGGAATGAGAATCATGTCTTACATGTTGCTCCCCATAGTCCCGTGGAGAACCTAATGCATGTTTGTCTAAGTATGGGTCCGTCTTCATCATTACATACACTACAAGTATGATTCAACATTATGTGGAGGCATAGAGCTACGATTGGGACTCCTTACTACTTATGTTTCTCTCAGGATGGTAGCTTTGATGTTCCTCTCAAGGAATGAGAATCATGTCACACATGTTGCTCATCATAGTTCCTTGGAGAACCTAATGAAGGTTTGGCTAAGTATGAGTCCGTCTTGATCATTACATACACTACAAGTATGTTTCTACATTGTGTGGAGGCATAGAGCTACGATTGGGACTCCTTACTACTTATGTTTCTCAGAATGGTAGCTTTGATGTTCCTCTCAAGGAATGAGAATCATGTCACACATGTTGCTCCTCATAGTCCCGTGGAGAACCTAATGTATGTTTGGCTAAGTATGGGTCCGTCTTGATCATTACATACACGACAAGTATGTTTCTACATTATGTGGAGGCATAGAGCTACGATTGGGACTGCTTACTACTTATGTTTCACTCAGGATGGTAGCTTTGATGTTCCTCTCAAGGAATGAGAATCATGTCACACATGTTGCTCCTCATAGTCCCGTGGAGAACCTAATGCATGTTTGGCTAAGTATGCGTCTGTCTTGATCATTACATACACTACAAGTATGTTTCTTCATTGTGTGGACGCATAGAGCGACGATTGGGACTCCTTACTACTTATGTTTCTCTCAGGATGGTAGCTTTGATGTTCCTCTCAAGGAATGAGAATCATGTCACACATGTTGCTCCTCATAATCCCGTGGAGAACCTAATGCATGTTTGGCTAAGTATGGGTCCGTCTTGATCATTACATACACTACAAGTATGTTTCTACATTGTGTGGAGGCATATAGCTAAGATTGGGACTCCTTACTACGTATGTTTCTCCCTGGATGGTAGCTTTGATGTTCCTCTCAAGGAAAGAGAATCATGTCAAACATGTTGCTCCTCATAGTCCCGTGGAGAACCTAATGCATGTTTGGCTAAGTATGGGTCCGTCTTGTTCATTACATACACGAAGAGTATGTTTCTACATTGTGTGGAGGCATAGAGCTAAGATTGGGACTCCTTACTACTTACGTTTCTCCCCGGATGGTAGCTTTGATGTTCCTCTCAAGGAATGAGAATCATGTCACACATGTTGCTCCTCATAGTCCCGTGGAGAACCTAATGCATGTTTGGCTAAGTATGGGTCCGTCTTGTTCATTACATACACGAAGAGTATGTTTCTACATTGTGTGGAGGCATAGAGCTAAGATTGGGACTCCTTACTACTTATGTTTCTCCCAGGATGGTAGCTTTGATGTTCCTCTCAAGGAACGAGAATCATGTCTTACATGTTGCTACCCATAGTCCTGTGGAGAACCTAATGCATGTTTGGCTAAGTATGAGTCCGTGTTGATCATTACATACACGAAGAGTATGTTTCTACATTGTGTGGAGGCATAGAGTTAAGATTGGGACTCCTTACTACTTACGTTTCTCCCCGGATGGTAGCTTTGATGTTCCTCTCAAGGAATGAGAATCATGTCACACATGTTGCTCCTCATAGTCCCGTGGAGAACCTAATGCATAATTGGCTAAGTATGGGTCCGTCTTGTTCATTACATACACAAAGAGTATGTTTCTACATTGTGTGGAGGCATAGAGCTAAGATTGGGACTCCTTACTACTTATATTTCTCCCAGGATGGTAGCTTTGATGTTCCTCTCAAGGAATGAGAATCATGTCTTACATGTTGCTCCCCATAGTCCCGTGGAGAACCTAATGCATGTTTGTCTAAGTATGGGTCCGTCTTCATCATTACATACACTACAAGTATGATTCAACATTGTGTGGAGGCATAGAGCTACGATTGGGACTCCTTACTACTTATGTTTCTCTCAGGATGGTAGCTTTGATGTTCCTCTCAAGGAATGAGAATCATGTCACACATGTTGCTCATCATAGTTCCTTGGAGAACCTAATGAATGTTTGGCTAAGTATTAGTCCGTCTTGATCATTACATACACTACAAGTATGTTTCTACATTGTGTGGAGGCATAGAGCTATGATTGGGACTCCTTACTACTTATGTTTCTCTCAGAATGGTAGCTTTGATGTTCCTCTCAAGGAATGAGAATCATGTCACACATGTTGCTCCTCATAGTCCCGTGGAGAACCAAATGCATGTTTGGCTAAGTATGGGTCCGTCTTGATCATTACATACACAACAAGTATGTTTCTACATTGTGTGGATGCATAGAGCTAAGATTGGGACTCTTTACTACTTATGTTTCTCCCAGGATGGTAGCTTTGATGTTCCTCTCAAGGAATGAGAATCATATCTTACATGTTGCTCCTCATAGTCCCGTCGAGAACCTAATGCATGTTTGGCTAAGTATGGGTCCGTCTTGATCATTACATACACTACAAGTATGTTTCTACATTGTGAGGAGGCATAGAGCTATGATTGGGACTCTTTACTACTTATGTTTCTCCCAGGATGGTAGCTTTGATGTTCCTCTCAAGGAATGAGAATCATGTCACACATGTTGTTCCTCATAGTCCCGTGGAGAACCTAATGCATGTTTGGCTAAGTATGGGTCCGTCTTGATCATTACATACACGACAAGTATGTTTCTACATTATGTGGAGGCATATAGCTAAGATTGGGACTCCTTGCTACTTATGTTTCTCCCTGGATGGTAGCTTTGATGTTCCTCTCAAGGAAAGAGAATCATGTCAAACATGTTGCTCCTCATAGTCCCGTGGAGAACCTAATGCATGTTTGGCTAAGTATGGGTCCGTCTTGTTCATTACATACACGAAGAGTATGTTTCTACATTGTGTGGAGGCATAGAGTTAAGATTGGGACTCCTTACTACTTACGTTTCTCCCCGGATGGTAGCTTTGATGTTCCTCTCAAGGAATGAGAATCATGTCACACATGTTGCTCCTCATAGTCCCGTGGAGAACCTAATGCATAATTGGCTAAGTATGGGTCCGTCTTGTTCATTACATACACGAAGAGTATGTTTCTACATTGTGTGGAGGCATAGAGCTAAGATTGTGACTCCTTACTACTTATATTTCTCCCAGGATGGTAGCTTTGATGTTCCTCTCAAGGAATGAGAATCATGTCTTACATGTTGCTCCCCATAGTCCCGTGGAGAACCTAATGCATGTTTGTCTAAGTATGGGTCCGTCTTCATCATTACATACACTACAAGTATGATTCAACATTGTGTGGAGGCATAGAGCTACGATTGGGACTCCTTACTACTTATGTTTCTCTCAGGATGGTAGCTTTGATGTTCCTCTCAAGGAATGAGAATCATGTCACACATGTTGCTCATCATAGTTCCTTGGAGAACCTAATGAATGTTTGGCTAAGTATTAGTCCGTCTTGATCATTACATACACTACAAGTATGTTTCTACATTGTGTGGAGGCATAGAGCTATGATTGGGACTCCTTACTACTTATGTTTCTCTCAGAATGGTAGCTTTGATGTTCCTCTCAAGGAATGAGAATCATGTCACACATGTTGCTCCTCATAGTCCCGTGGAGAACCAAATGCATGTTTGGCTAAGTATGGGTCCGTCTTGATCATTACATACACAACAAGTATGTTTCTACATTGTGTGGATGCATAGAGCTAAGATTGGGACTCTTTACTACTTATGTTTCTCCCAGGATGGTAGCTTTGATGTTCCTCTCAAGGAATGAGAATCATATCTTACATGTTGCTCCTCATAGTCCCGTCGAGAACCTAATGCATGTTTGGCTAAGTATGGGTCCGTCTTGATCATTACATACACTACAAGTATGTTTCTACATCGTGTGGAGGCATATAGCTAAGATTGGGACTCCTTACTACTTATGTTTCACTCAGGATGGTAGCTTTGATGTTCCTCTCAAGGAATGAGAATCATGTCACACATGTTGCTCCTCATAATCCCGTGGAGAACCTAATGCATGTTTGGCTAAGTATGGGTCCGTCTTGATCATTACATACACTACAAGTATGTTTCTACATTGTGTGGAGGCATATAGCTAAGATTGGGACTCCTTACTACTTATGTTTCACTCAGGATGGTAGCTTTGATGTTCCTCTCAAGGAATGAGAATCATGTCAAACATGTTGCTCCTCATAGTCCCGTGGAGAACCTAATGCATGTTTGGCTAAGTATGGGTCCGTCTTGATCATTACATACACGACAAGTATGTTTCTACATTATGTGGAGGCATAGAGCTACGATTGGGACTCCTTACTACTTATGTTTCACTCAGGATGGTAGCTTTGATGTTCCTCTCAAGGAATGAGAATCATGTCACACATGTTGCTCCTCATAATCCCGTGGAGAACCTAATGCATGTTTGGCTAAGTATGGGTCCGTCTTGATCATTACATACACTACAAGTATGTTTCTACATTGTGTGGAGGCATATAGCTAAGATTGGGACTCCTTGCTACTTATGTTTCTCCCTGGATGGTAGCTTTGATGTTCCTCTCAAGGAAAGAGAATCATGTCAAACATGTTGCTCCTCATAGTCCCGTGGAGAACCTAATGCATGTTTGGCTAAGTATGGGTCCGTCTTGTTCATTACATACACGAAGAGTATGTTTCTACATTGTGTGGAGGCATATAGCTAAGATTGGGACTCCTTACTACGTATGTTTCTCCCTGGATGGTAGCTTTGATGTTCCTCTCAAGGAAAGAGAATCATGTCAAACATGTTGCTCCTCATAGTCCCGTGGAGAACCTAATGCATGTTTGGCTAAGTATGGGTCCGTCTTGTTCATTACATACACGAAGAGTATGTTTCTACATTGTGTGGAGGCATAGAGCTAAGATTGGGACTCCTTACTACTTACGTTTCTCCCCGGATGGTAGCTTTGATGTTCCTCTCAAGGAATGAGAATCATGTCACACATGTTGCTCCTCATAGTCCCGTGGAGAACCTAATGCATGTTTGGCTAAGTATGGGTCCGTCTTGTTCATTACATACACGAAGAGTATGTTTCTACATTGTGTGGAGGCATAGAGCTAAGATTGGGACTCCTTACTACTTATGTTTCTCCCAGGATGGTAGCTTTGATGTTCCTCTCAAGGAATGAGAATCATGTCTTACATGTTGCTACCCATAGTCCTGTGGAGAACCTAATGCATGTTTGGCTAAGTATGAGTCCGTGTTGATCATTACATACACGAAGAGTATGTTTCTACATTGTGTGGAGGCATAGAGTTAAGATTGGGACTCCTTACTACTTACGTTTCTCCCCGGATGGTAGCTTTGATGTTCCTCTCAAGGAATGAGAATCATGTCACACATGTTGCTCCTCATAGTCCCGTGGAGAACCTAATGCATAATTGGCTAAGTATGGGTCCGTCTTGTTCATTACATACACGAAGAGTATGTTTCTACATTGTGTGGAGGCATAGAGCTAAGATTGGGACTTCTTACTACTTATATTTCTCCCAGGATGGTAGCTTTGATGTTCCTCTCAAGGAATGAGAATCATGTCTTACATGTTGCTCCCCATAGTCCCGTGGAGAACCTAATGCATGTTTGTCTAAGTATGGGTCCGTCTTCATCATTACATACACTACAAGTATGATTCAACATTATGTGGAGGCATAGAGCTACGATTGGGACTCCTTACTACTTATGTTTCTCTCAGGATGGTAGCTTTGATGTTCCTCTCAAGGAATGAGAATCATGTCACACATGTTGCTCATCATAGTTCCTTGGAGAACCTAATGAAGGTTTGGCTAAGTATGAGTCCGTCTTGATCATTACATACACTACAAGTATGTTTCTACATTGGGTGGAGGCATAGAGCTACGATTGGGACTCCTTACTACTTATGTTTCTCAGAATGGTAGCTTTGATGTTCCTCTCAAGGAATGAGAATCATGTCACACATGTTGCTCCTCATAGTCCCGTGGAGAACCTAATGCATGTTTGGCTAAGTATGGGTCCGTCTTGATCATTACATACACAACAAGTATGTTTCTACATTGTGTGGATGCATAGAGCTAAGATTGGGACTCTTTACTACTTATGTTTCTCCCAGGATGGTAGCTTTGATGTTCCTCTCAAGGAATGAGAATCATATCTTACATGTTGCTCCTCATAGTCCCGTCGAGAACCTAATGCATGTTTGGCTAAGTATGGGTCCGTCTTGATCATTACATACACTACAAGTATGTTTCTACATTGTGAGGAGGCATAGAGCTATGATTGGGACTCTTTACTACTTATGTTTCTCCCAGGATGGTAGCTTTGATGTTCCTCTCAAGGAATGAGAATCATGTCACACATGTTGTTCCTCATAGTCCCGTGGAGAACCTAATGCATGTTTGGCTAAGTATGGGTCCGTCTTGATCATTACATACACGACAAGTATGTTTCTACATTATGTGGAGGCATAGAGCTACGATTGGGACTCCTTACTACTTATGTTTCACTCAGGATGGTAGCTTTGATGTTCCTCTCAAGGAATGAGAATCATGTCACACATGTTGCTCCTCATAATCCCGTGGAGAACCTAATGCATGTTTGGCTAAGTATGGGTCCGTCTTGATCATTACATACAATACAAGTATGTTTCTACATTGTGTGGAGGCATATAGCTAAGATTGGGACTCCTTGCTACTTATGTTTCTCCCTGGATGGTAGCTTTGATGTTCCTCTCAAGGAAAGAGAATCATGTCAAACATGTTGCTCCTCATAGTCCCGTGGAGAACCTAATGCATGTTTGGCTAAGTATGGGTCCGTCTTGTTCATTACATACACGAAGAGTATGTTTCTACATTGTGTGGAGGCATATAGCTAAGATTGGGACTCCTTACTACTTATGTTTCTCCCAGGATGGTAGCTTTGATGTTCCTCTCAAGGAATGAGAATCATGTCACACATGTTGCTCATCATAGTTCCTTGGAGAACCTAATGCATGTTTGGCTAAGTATGAGTCCGTCTTGATCATTACATACACTACAAGTATGTTTCTACATTGTGTGGAGGCATAGAGCTACGATTGGGACTCCTTACTACTTATGTTTCTCTCAGGATGGTAGCTTTGATGTTCCTCTCAAGGAATGAGAATCATGTCACACATGTTGCTCCTCATAGTCCCGTGGAGAACCTAATGCATGTTTGGCTAAGTATGGGTCCGTCTTGTTCATTACATACACGAAGAGTATGTTTCTACATTGTGTGGAAGCATAGAGCTAAGATTGGGACTCCTTACTACTTATGTTTCTCCCAAGATGGTAGCTTTGATGTTCCTCTCAAGGAATGAGAATCATGTCTTACATGTTGCTCCCCATAGTCCCGTGGAGAACCTAATGCATGTTTGGCTAAGTATGGGTCCGTCTTGATCATTACATACACTACAAGTATGATTCAACATTGTGTGGAGGCATAGAGCTACGATTGGGACTCCTTACTACTTATGTTTCTCTCAGGATGGTAGCATTGATGTTCCTCTCAAGGAATGAGAATCATGTCACACATGTTGCTCATCATAGTTCCTTGGAGAACCTAATGCATGTTTGGCTAAGTATGAGTCCGTCTTGATCATTACATACACTACAAGTATGTTTCTACATTGTGTGGAGCCATAGAGCTACGATTGGGACTCCTTACTACTTATGTTTCTCTCAGGATGGTAGATTTGATGTTCCTCTCAAGGAATGAGAATCATGTCACACATGTTGCTCCTCATAGTCCCGTGGAGAACCTAATGCATGTTTGGCTAAGTATGGGTCCGTCTTGATCATTACATACACTACAAGTATGTTTCTACATTGTGTGGATGCATAGAGCTAAGATTGGGACTCCTTACTACTTATGTTTCTCCCAGGATGGTAGCTTTGATGTTCCTCTCAAGGAATGAGAATCATGTCTTACATGTTGCTCCTCATAGTCCCGTCGAGAACCTAATGCATGTTTGGCTAAGTATGGGTCCGTCTTGATCATTACATACACTACAAGTATGTTTCTACATTGTGTGGAGGCATAGAGCTATGATTGGGACTCTTTACTACTTATGTTTCTCTCAGGATGGTAGCTTTGATGTTCCTCTCAAGGAATGAGAGTCATGTCACACATGTTGCTCCTCATAGTCCCGTGGAGAACCTAATGCATGTTTGGCTAAGTATGGGTCCGTCTTGATCGTTACATACACGACAAGTATGTTTCTACATTATGTGGAGGCATAGAGCTACGATTGGGACTCCTTACTGTTAGTTTTTATAAAGGTTTGTATCTCAAGAACATATTAACACTTAAACAAGAGAATATAACAAGGGTGAGCTTAAGGAATCCAATTATAGCATCACAACACTATGAGTTTGTGTGCTTGTATGAGAGAAGGATCCGCTCACTATAACAAGAAGAATAAAGAGTTTAAGTGATGATTTGTGTAAGATTAAGATAGAGATTAACAAGAACAAGTCTCCTTAAGGAGACACAAACCCTTTAACCTTAACTCTCTACATTGCAAACCTTAAGAGATTAATCATATGTAAAGAAGATTAGAGCTAAAGAGAAATGTATTCAAGAACTTGTTGTAACTCTTTTTTTTATTATTTCTGTGTAAGTGTTACAATGATAATGAGTCTCTATTTATAGAGAAAGGGAGGAAGCCCTAACGGCTACATGTTTGAATATTAGAGAGAAGGAGTGCTGTTGGATCAGAGCTGTCGCTGTCTCTCTTGAGATCCTTGCTTAACCAGCACATGTGATCCTCCTTCCTTGCTCTCTTCCTTTGTGGTCCACGCCACTCTTTCTCCTTTGTGGTCCACACCACACCACTTGCTCTTCTTCAGCCTCTCTAACGGTCATAAGACTCTTGAGACACGCCTTGTTGTGTTGCAAGCACCATTCCCTTGTTGCACAAGCTTATGTTGCTTGCTACACACTTTTGTTGATTGCTGCACACTTAATGACTCCTTTTGCCTTCATAGCTTCTTCCACATGCTTGATCATGTGTAGAGCTTTCTTCTTAGGCTGAGTTCAAGCTTCTTTGCTTCTTTATTTTGATGTGGAGATGCTTGGCCTTCACTTGTGTTCGGCCTTGTCATCTCTCACTCTAATACCCTCCCTCAAGCTTGGTCGCCGGGACGGTTTGATTGTGCTTAAGGACCAGAGGCCAAGCTTGCAACACGTGAATGACTACCTCATTAAAAACCTCACCATGTAAAACCACTTGGGATAAAACCATGATGAGGACAAAAAGAGTATAGCTTCACGGTGCATTGTGATAGCTTTGACCCCGGTTTGAATTGATTGAACACCGGCTCCACTTCTCATTCCTTAGTCCTTCATGACTTGATTTCTTTGCTACTGAATTCGTCCTTGCCAACTTGTACTTCTTTGAGGCTCTCATGCCAGACTTTGAGGCTCTCATTGGTCTCTTTGAGGCTCTCATGGTCTTCTTTCCCTTACACAAAGAGATAAAGAAGAAAAGTTTTAAGTATTGCCATGAGGAATATCAAAGAATCATGAGGAATCTCAAAGATCTAAAGGCATCAATTATGAATTCAGAGATAAGATTAGCTAGCAAATAAACTTAAGGCAATGAGTTAATAATCACAAAATGAAATGGGAGTAGAGTTTAGAAAGAACCGCCTTTATAGATATTACTGAATTGCGGTTTAGTGAATGACTGAATGACAGCGGTTTTATTCTCTGGATGCCGCCACCAAGATCCATGGTTAACACCATGATCTGAACTTTATATAGACGGTTTACGCGGAGCCGTCACCAAGATCAATGGTTGAAGCCATGATCTGAACTTTATATAGACGGTTTACGCGGAGCCGCCACCAAGAGGTGCAATTCCTCTTAAGGAAGGAACACTAGTCTCCATGTTGAGCTGATCCATCAATCTCCAACAGTCTCGCCACTCGGGTCCTAAAGCTGCGGCCATTGGCTCTAACTCCAACATGTGCTATGCCTTCAAACAAACTTGCATTGCCGCAATAGCAATCAAGCAAACAGCATCAACTAACACCTTAAACCTTTGAACCTGTTGAGTATAGACAGATTCTAACCAAAGGAAAAGGTGAGTGATGGAAACAATCAAGTAACAAGAGTTTAGAGTAACCAGAGTAACCAGAGAGCTTTTAAGTAACCAGAGAGTTTAAGAGTAACCAGAGTATAGCGGAAGTGTATAGAGAATGGAGTGAATTGAGACTGAGCTCAAGAGCGCCAATAGACTGAGCTCAAGGGCGCCAAGATGTTTTCTTGAGCAACTTTGCGGAAGCAATATCAAGCCATACATGGCTGAACAACAAAGCTGGTGAGGCATGAACATCTACACCAGTCTTTCATCAAGGCGCAAGGACAACTCCTATCAAGGGTTTCCTGCAACTTACACAACACAAGCTCATCCAAGATTAAACATATCAAAGATTATCTCAGAATTTTAAAGATTGTGTCAATGAAACAAGACAATTTGCTCATTAACAACACAAGATACTTTCAATGCAAAGAGATGTAAAACTCTTTTCAAACTGGTTTTCAAAACCTTTTCATTCATGGAGATTATGTAAAACATTTAAAAATCAATTCTCCATGTAAATGCAATTTTTAAAATAGCCTTTTTTTTTTTTTTTTTTCAAAGCCAAATAATCATCAAAAACAATTTAGAAATAGTTCCAGAATTTTAAAGAGAATTCTTCCTCAAGGAAATAATTTTTCAAAGACATTTTAAACTTGAAACCTTTGAGGAATATATTCGAAGAACATATTAAAATATTCTGGAATAATTAAAATATTTTCCAAGGTTTGATTCAACACAAATGTGAACCAAAAAAACATTTTACAAAACTCAAATCCTTTTACTTTGTAAAACTGAAAACATTTTAATAGAAGGGGGGATAATTCCCAAAATAGTTTTCAAGAGATTAAGAACTCAAAACCAATTTCTATCTCAAATCTTAAAGATTTTAAGAACTCTTAAAGATTCTCAAAAACTCAAATCACATCCTATCTCATCATTTCCCTCCCTCAAGCTTTGAATAGAGAATTTTAACAAATCTCACAGAGCTTGAATATGATGAGAAGGATTAAAGAATCATTGGAAAGAGCATATGCTCATGAAAGTGCAATATGAAAGAGCAAAAGAGAGATTTAGAGAATGTGAAATTTAAGAGTATAGTCAAGAGATTAAGGATTGAATCAACCAAGTAATAAGCGGAAGCGGTTGAGAGATTGTGGTGGCGGCTGGTGAGCTCGCACTTGTGGTGGCAGCCGATGAGGCTTGCACTTGGTGGTGACGGACTGAACCGCTCTTGGTCAGAGTTTTGCTCTGTTTTGCTTGAGCTGTTGGCTCTGTTTTGCGGAAGCTTCTTCATGCCATTCATGGCTGAGCAACAGCGCCGGTGAGGTAATTGCATCTACACCGGTCTTGATCAATGGCTTAAGGACAACTCCTTTTAAGGATGTCCTGCCATTTAAACATCAAACTAGATCAAAGATCAAGTCTAATCACATATGATTTAACAATGGAACAAACAATTTGTCCATTTGCATAAGGCCTTTAAAGGCAAAGAGAATGTTAAAACTCTTTTCCCAAATGGTTGCAAAAACTTTTAATTTTCATGAAAAATATGCAGTCATTTTAAAACAATTTTAAAACAATTTTCATGAATATGCATT
This sequence comes from Erythrophleum ivorense, assembly GCA_026724425.1. Classification (NCBI taxonomy): domain Eukaryota; kingdom Viridiplantae; phylum Streptophyta; class Magnoliopsida; order Fabales; family Fabaceae; genus Erythrophleum; species Erythrophleum ivorense. The sequence continues at coordinate 4,771 of JAIUCV010001503.1, read as the reverse complement.
TATTAAAATAACTTTTGAAAGCTACAAGTTCATCAAGAACAAACTTCCAGAATTTTGAAATAAATTTTCCCATTGGGAATAATTTCGAAAAAACTTTTGAAATATTCTGGAGTTGTTTTAAAACATTTTCAAGGTGCAAATCCTTTTGAGATAATTTTGTAAATTCAAAATCGATTTTAATCAAGGGAGCAAATTCCAAAAACAATTTCAAGAGTTTATTTCTTGAAAACAATGTCCTATCACTTTCATTCTCCCTCAAGCTTTGAACCAAGACAAGTCATTGTCAACAAAGCTTTTATCAAGAGGGAGAGAGAGGAATCATTGGACTTTGAACTTTATTTTGTAAAATTCGTTTTTGATAAAGTTCTTGCAAGAAATCCAAATTTAAACTTTGAATTTGAGCTTAAAGCTTTGAAAAAGGATCCTATCTCAACAATTCCCTCCCTAAAGCTTTGGGTAATTGATTTACCAAGCTTAAAAAAAGATAAGAGAGAGTGGGAATCATTGGATTGAGCTTTGCTCTTCAAGAACATCAAGAAATAGATTTTGAAAACTGAGTTTTAAAGGATTTGCAATATGATTTCGAAATTAAGCTCAAAGGCTCTTATATGATAGATTTCGAAATGAAACTCAAGTAACTGAAAGAGAGAGGATAGAACACGACCTAGTTCTCCTCCATTGTTTAGTTGCAGAGTTTCTTTACCCAATGGGTAAAGCTTTGGACCGCTGGACAAAGCTCCGGATCTATGGACCGCTGGGTAAAGATTTGAATTCTCTCCCTTCTGAGCTGAGTCAAGACTCCGGATCTATGGACCGCTGGACAAAGATTTGAATTTGAATCTATTATCCATTGGATAATAGCTTTGTCCGCTGGATAATAGCTCTGCGCATGCAAATCAAAAACACAGAAAATGCAAGCCAAAAACAAAGAGATACAAACAATCATCACCAAGAACAGCAACCTGGCTCTGATACCATGTTAGTTTTTATAAAGGTTTGTATCTCAAGAACATATTAACACTTAAACAAGAGAATATAACAAGGGTGAGCTTAAGGAATCCAATTATAGCATCACAACACTATGAGTTTGTGTGCTTGTATGAGAGAAGGATCCGCTCACTATAACAAGAAGAATAAAGAGTTTAAGTGATGATTTGTGTAAGATTAAGATAGAGATTAACAAGAACAAGTCTCCTTAAGGAGACACAAACCCTTTAACCTTAACTCTCTACATTGCAAACCTTAAGAGATTAATCATATGTAAAGAAGATTAGAGCTAAAGAGAAATGTATTCAAGAACTTGTTGTAACTCTTTTTTTTATTATTTCTGTGTAAGTGTTACAATGATAATGAGTCTCTATTTATAGAGAAAGGGAGGAAGCCCTAACGGCTACATGTTTGAATATTAGAGAGAAGGAGTGCTGTTGGATCAGAGCTGTCGCTGTCTCTCTTGAGATCCTTGCTTAACCAGCACATGTGATCCTCCTTCCTTGCTCTCTTCCTTTGTGGTCCACGCCACTCTTTCTCCTTTGTGGTCCACACCACACCACTTGCTCTTCTTCAGCCTCTCTAACGGTCATAAGACTCTTGAGACACGCCTTGTTGTGTTGCAAGCACCATTCCCTTATTGCACAAGCTTATGTTGCTTGCTACACACTTTTGTTGATTGCTGCACACTTAATGACTCCTTTTGCCTTCATAGCTTCTTCCACATGCTTGATCATGTGTAGAGCTTTCTTCTTAGGCTGAGTTCAAGCTTCTTTGCTTCTTTATTTTGATGTGGAGATGCTTGGCCTTCACTTGTGTTCGGCCTTGTCATCTCTCACTCTAATACTTACTACTTATGTTTCACTCTGGATGGTAGCTTTGATGTTCCTCTCAAGGAATGAGAATCATGTCACACATGTTGCTCCTCATAGTCCCGTGGAGAACCTAATGCATGTTTGGCTAAGTATGGGTCCGTCTTGTTCATTACATACACTACAAGTATGTTTCTACATTGTGTGGAGGCATATAGCTAAGATTGGGACTCCTTGCTACTTATGTTTCTCCCTGGATGGTAGCTTTGATGTTCCTCTCAAGGAAAGAGAATCATGTCAAACATGTTGCTCCTCATAGTCCCGTGGAGAACCTAATGCATGTTTGGCTAAGTATGGGTCTGTCTTGTTCATTACATACACGAAGAGTATGTTTCTACATTGTGTGGAGGCATATAGCTAAGATTGGGACTCCTTACTACGTATGTTTCTCCCTGGATGGTAGCTTTGATGTTCCTCTCAAGGAAAGAGAATCATGTCAAACATGTTGCTCCTCATAGTCCCGTGGAGAACCTAATGCATGTTTGGCTAAGTATGGGTCCGTCTTGTTCATTACATACACGAAGAGTATGTTTCTACATTGTGTGGAGGCATAGAGCTAAGATTGGGACTCCTTACTACTTACGTTTCTCCCCGGATGGTAGCTTTGATGTTCCTCTCAAGGAATGAGAATCATGTCACACATGTTGCTCCTCATAGTCCCGTGGAGAACCTAATGCATGTTTGGCTAAGTATGGGTCCGTCTTGTTCATTACATACACGAAGAGTATGTTTCTACATTGTGTGGAGGCATAGAGCTAAGATTGGGACTCCTTACTACTTATGTTTCTCCCAGGATGGTAGCTTTGATGTTTCTCTCAAGGAATGAGAATCATGTCTTACATGTTGCTACCCATAGTCCTGTGGAGAACCTAATGCATGTTTGGCTAAGTATGAGTCTGTGTTGATCATTACATACACGAAGAGTATGTTTCTACATTGTGTGGAGGCATAGAATTAAGATTGGGACTCCTTACTACTTACGTTTCTCCCCGGATGGTAGCTTTGATGTTCCTCTCAAGGAATGAGAATCATGTCACACATGTTGCTCCTCATAGTCCCGTGGAGAACCTAATGCATAATTGGCTAAGTATGGGTCCGTCTTGTTCATTACATACACGAAGAGTATGTTTCTACATTGTGTGGAGGCATAGAGCTAAGATTGGGACTTCTTACTACTTATATTTCTCCCAGGATGGTAGCTTTGATGTTCCTCTCAAGGAATGAGAATCATGTCTTACATGTTGCTCCCCATAGTCCCGTGGAGAACCTAATGCATGTTTGTCTAAGTATGGGTCCGTCTTCATCATTACATACACTACAAGTATGATTCAACATTATGTGGAGGCATAGAGCTACGATTGGGACTCCTTACTACTTATGTTTCTCTCAGGATGGTAGCTTTGATGTTCCTCTCAAGGAATGAGAATCATGTCACACATGTTGCTCATCATAGTTCCTTGGAGAACCTAATGAAGGTTTGGCTAAGTATGAGTCCGTCTTGATCATTACATACACTACAAGTATGTTTCTACATTGTGTGGAGCCATAGAGCTACGATTGGAACTCCTTACTACTTATGTTTCTCTCAGGATGGTAGATTTGATGTTCCTCTCAAGGAATGAGAATCATGTCACACATGTTGCTCCTCATAGTCCCGTGGAGAACCTAATGCATGTTTGGCTAAGTATGGGTCCGTCTTGATCATTACATACACTACAAGTATGTTTCTACATTGTGTGGATGCATAGAGCTAAGATTGGGACTCCTTACTACTTATGTTTCTCCCAGGATGGTAGCTTTGATGTTCCTCTCAAGGAATGAGAATCATGTCTTACATGTTGCTCCTCATAGTCCCGTCGAGAACCTAATGCATGTTTGGCTAAGTATGGGTCCGTCTTGATCATTACATACACTACAAGTATGTTTCTACATTGTGTGGAGGCATAGAGCTATGATTGGGACTCTTTACTACTTATGTTTCTCTCAGGATGGTAGCTTTGATGTTCCTCTCAAGGAATGAGAGTCATGTCACACATGTTGCTCCTCATAGTCCCGTGGAGAACCTAATGCATGTTTGGCTAAGTATGGGTCCGTCTTGATCGTTACATACACGAAAAGTATGTTTCTACATTATGTGGAGGCATAGAGCTACGATTGGGACTCCTTACTACTTATGTTTCACTCTGGATGGTAGCTTTGATGTTCCTCTCAAGGAATGAGAATCATGTCACACATGTTGCTCCTCATAGTCCCGTGGAGAACCTAATGCATGTTTGGCTAAGTATGGGTCCGTCTTGTTCATTACATACACTACAAGTATGTTTCTACATTGTGTGGAGGCATATAGCTAAGATTGGGACTCCTTGCTACTTATGTTTCTCCCTGGATGGTAGCTTTGATGTTCCTCTCAAGGAAAGAGAATCATGTCAAACATGTTGCTCCTCATAGTCCCGTGGAGAACCTAATGCATGTTTGGCTAAGTATGGGTCTGTCTTGTTCATTACATACACGAAGAGTATGTTTCTACATTGTGTGGAGGCATATAGCTAAGATTGGGACTCCTTACTACGTATGTTTCTCCCTGGATGGTAGCTTTGATGTTTCTCTCAAGGAAAGAGAATCATGTCAAACATGTTGCTCCTCATAGTCCCGTGGAGAACCTAATGCATGTTTGGCTAAGTATGGGTCCGTCTTGTTCATTACATACACGAAGAGTATGTTTCTACATTGTGTGGAGGCATAGAGCTAAGATTGGGACTCCTTACTACTTACGTTTCTCCCCGGATGGTAGCTTTGATGTTCCTCTCAAGGAATGAGAATCATGTCACACATGTTGCTCCTCATAGTCCCGTGGAGAACCTAATGCATGTTTGGCTAAGTATGGGTCCGTCTTGTTCATTACATACACGAAG